>PVKC010044054.1:0-11652 GCA_004027635.1 Crocidura indochinensis | reverse complement strand
TAAGACTGATTTTTGTATTAATATATTTATTTAAGCACCATGATCACAGATATATTTGTAGTTGGGTTTCAGTTATAAAATAGTACTCTCCCCTTCACCAGTGCAACCATCCCACCACCAATGCTCCCCATTTCCTTCCTTCCCCACCCTCTGCCTGTCTTCAAGACAGTAATTCTATTTCTCTCACTCACTACCATGGTCGCGTTGGTTGTTAGTGTAGTTATTTCTCTAACTGCACTTACCAATCTTTGTAGTAAGCTTCATATCGTGGGTCAGTCCTTCTAGCCCTCATCTTAATTGTATTTGGATATTATAACCATACTATTTTTATTTTTCTCAAGTTCCACAGATAAATGAGACTATTCTGTGTTTGTCTCTCTCCCTCTGATGCACTTCACTCAGCATAATAATTTCCATGTACATCCACGTATAGGAAAAATTCATGACTTCATTTTTCCCGATGGTTGCATAGTATTCCATTGTGTAGATATATACCACAGTTTCTTTAGTCACTCATCTATTGTTGGGCATCTGGCTTGTTTCCAGATTCTTGCTATTGTAAATAGATCTGCAATGAACATAGTCATGCAGAGGATATTCTTATATTGTGTTTTTGTGTTCCATGGGTAGATCCCTAGGAGTAGTAATGCTAGATCATATGGGAGCTCAATTTCCAGTCTTTTGAGAAATCTCCATATAGTTTTCCATTAAGGTTGGACTAGATGGCATTTCCACCAGCAGTGAATGAGTTTTCTGCTTGGTCTTGATCTCTTGGAAGAGAGCAGAATAAGCCCTTCACAGGTGGTGCTCAGGGATCAACAGGATCAAACCTTGGAACTGAGCTACACTAGGGATCAGACTCTGAGCCTCATATATTTGAGACCTGTGTGTTAGTGCCACACCCCAGGCCAGAATATTGTCTGTTCTTCTGCTTGAACGAGGAAGTCTTGGGGGTGCATTTCTGGTTTTGTCTTTGCTTTTAGGAAGTCAGTTGGATCACTGCAAGTTTGTTGCCCCTTCTCTCATGCAAGATGTATGTCATGATTATACTGCTAGCTTGTTGAGCTGGGTTTTTGAAGATTCAATAAAATATGCCCTGAAGAGAAAAATGAGTTGCATAGAGCGAATGCTTAAGTGTTTGCTCTTACTGTACAATAGGATTATAAGTGTTTGGAGCATGTTTCTATTGTAAAACTCTATTCTAATGGTCTGTGGGCTTGTCTGTTTCTTTGCCCCAACTTGATTGTGTCCATCCAGGGATAAAAATATCTAGTCTAATGTCCTTACTTATGCTCATCTCACAGGTGGGCTTTAAGGACTTGGGGGGCTAGCCCTGGTTTGGTGAAACCAGTTTTACGCCTCTTGTGAGGTCATCCATTTCCTGCTCCCTTGGTGCTGAGCCTCCAAAAACACCTGCAAGCAATATTTGCTTTGAGATGTTTTGGATTAAGTCCTCTATTGTCTTTAAATCCTTTTGTTCTTTCTTTTCCCACGGTGAAGCTCACAGAGTTTCCATTTTATTTTAAGATGATGCTACTGAACCAGATGATCCAGCTTCCTCCTTTATTTCCCAAGACTCAAAAAGCAGGGGAGAAAAAAACAGGCATAGGCTGTGAGATTTAACAAACACTTTTACCCATTCTCTTCCAATCCCTGTCAACTGCACCGTTCCAATAGCACTCAAAGCAAGTCTCCAATTGCCAGCCTCTCCCCCCTGAGGTCTTAATGCTGGCCATCCACCAAGAACTTGCTTCAGCTGTCCTGGCTGCTCATTCCCCTTAACTCTTTGCTTTCTCACCTCTCCTTGTGAGAGTTAGAGATGGAGGGAAGGACTTGTTTTCATTCCTTCCACCATCTCCCATTGACCAGATGCCAGGATAGCAGCATTCAGCTCTTGCTCCCTGCTTAATCTCCATGTGGGATGCTCTCCACAGTCCTGCCTGGGATATACCAGACCTGACTCCCTCCTGAGCCCCAGAAATGTCAACTGACTTAAGGTCATGAAGGAGTGAAGTGCTGGAGATTGAATGTAAGTGTGAGGGTGTAGAAGCAGAATGCTTGGGTCCCTGGCCATGATCATGTGGACAAAACTGCTCATTTGGACCAAGACTATTTTTTACATTTTTCTTCTTAAGCTCAAAAAAGGGGGGGGTCAGCTTTCAATAAATATATGTAATGTCGCCTCATAACAATTCTAAAGAGAAAATGCAGAATCTTTTTGACAAAATTAAATGGAGCAGTTGGCAGCCAATGATTGCTTTCCTAGCAATCACTGTTGCTCTTATCCATTGGCTAAACCTCCTGGTCCTGCTTTTTCTGCTCCTTCCAGGGGAGGGTATCCGCCAGGTGGGACGGGTAGATGCTGATTGGTCTGGCCCCAACAGTCCAGGTTGTATTTCTGGCTACGTGATTGGTAGAGACGAGGTTACTGCAAGAGACAGTGACCAGTCAGTAAATGGAATGTTCATCACTGCCCTCATAGGTCCAAGTACATATAGAGAAGGACTAGCTAGAGCTGAAGCTGTCTGTATTCCACATCAGAGAAGGAAGTATGTGTCAACTAATAGCTGCCGGAAGAACTAAGATCCACACAGATAAATGGAGCCAGAATTCCGATCAGGACCCCCTTTCCCTTCTCTGCTGCCTGCCTCCCATCTTGACTTTTCCCTGATGTGAGTCATAAATATTCTTTATTGTCTAAGTCACTCTGAGTTGTAGTTCCTTTTCGTTTCATCCAACATCAGACTATGTGATGCAAGTAACTTCTAATGTTTGAAGCAGATAAATCTTTCAGATGGAAGTAGGTCTTTCCAGAAATGAATTTCACAAGAAACTGGAAAAAAAAAACCCGCAAAATTATCCAGAGGACTTTGAACACCCAGAAACCATTAGCAAACAAATTAAGACTTCTGAAGTGTGTGTGTGTGTGTGTGTGTTGGGGAGATAATATAAAATAACACATAATACACCAGGCTTCTGTGTTGATTGGGATGTGTGTGTGTGGGGTGGATCCAATTTCACACATGAAGATAATTAAGGATGTGAGTTCACGGTGAGGGGCCAGATGTAACAGATGCTCACTTAATTGGCCCAGGCTCTGCTGCTGGAAGATTGTAGTGTTCAGTTGTCTTGAATTCAGTTGCTAAAAACACTTCTGTTTTCACCAGACAACACTTTCTTGGAGATTTGCCACCCCAGACTGAGAGCTCACTGTAAGAGATATTTTGTATTCTGGGTGGGACTAATACAGCACTTGGTTATGATAAAGTACTAAGCACATCATTTCCACTAGGTTGAAAAGCTCAGTACACTTTTCAATAACTAGTGACTAAGATGGTAACATGCTTTGGAAGGTGCCTTCTCTTTCACAATAGGTACCCATCCAAGAATACTCCCGCCATATCCAATTTAATCTTCTATGGGGATGTCTCTGAGAACACATGGAGTCAAAGCTAATCAGGAATCTGTTGCGTTGGAGCTGAGGCTCATTTTGACGAAATTGAGAGATTCATCCTAGAGAGAGGTTTACTCTCAACCCCGAAACATCCCATTATACTTTCCACTTCCCTCTTATAGCTCTGTTGGCCCCAGATGACCTTGCAAAATAATAGTGACAATGGCAGATTTTTCACTCTTAATGGCAGGATTTTTTTTTTTTTTTTGCTTTCAACAGGAAGCATTAGGGAAGTGAAGGCTGCCCAGCCATGATGAAAATAGCACATATAGGCTTTGAGCTTCCTGTTAGATTACTAACAGATCTAATCTGTAAGTAGATCTAATCTGTTAGATTAGAATGGACAGTGGGGACATGGATAGGAACAAATGAGATCTTTAATCATGCTTTTAAAAAGTCATCTAGGATCTGGAGGCTGGCTCTAGCCGGCATGGGGTCTGTTGAAGGCTTTCTCCCTAGCTTGGGCATGCTGGGAGCCTTGGTAGGCCCCCAGCCATCCCCTCTCCTGCCCACCACCACCCCCCGCCCCCCGCCTCCAGGCCTTCCCTGGGACCGAGCCCAGACGGCCAGAAAAGGTGGGTGTTGGGTGGTCCCTCCTGGAGGGGATCCAAAGCTTTCCCCACCCTTCCCCCTGTGAAGTGGGGGAGGGCTCAGGGAGGAGGGTGGGTTGATCCTGGTTTCCGGTTCTCTACTGAATTTTTTCTTGATCTGGAGGCTCGCTCTAGCCAGCATGTCGAAGGCTTTCTCCCTAACTTGGGCGTGCTGGGAGTCTTGGTAGGCTCTCCTGCCCCCAGCCTCCAGGCCTTCCCTGGGACCCAGCCCAGGCAGCCAGAAATGGTGGGTCCAAATTTGGGGGTGCTGAGAGCTGCTCATTTTTACAAAGGCAGTCTCTGGGAATTTCTGACCAGTCTACATGTTCAAAACTGCGTGGGGGCGATAGCCCCTGTGTGCACAGTATATATTAACAATATATCCTACCCTTAAGTTATGTTTTGTGTATGTAGAATGTCCATCTGGTATTCTGCCCTTTCACATATTCCTGTAAAGCTCATTTTCACTTTTTAACTCTATCACCCCAACCATCAGTACCCCCATTTACCCTTTTTAACTTCAGTACTGCACAGTCCTAATCACACACCAATGTGGTGCACTGGATTTAACAACCCCCAACTATTTCAAAAGACATAAAATGGACACGTATGGTTTTGAATATTTTATATCTATTTTCTTTGACAGCTAACTGTTACTAAATATTCTCTTTAACAGTGAAGATTTCCCCCACTTTTTATCTTTTCTTCTCTCTGTAAGTTGTTCAATAAGAAATATTCGATGGAAGAGTCCTTCAGTTTAATGCTTATGTTTCACCATGTCATGGGGAGTTTTGCACTTGTTCTTGCAGTCCCCATATGGGCCTATAATGCCTTGTGACGTTGTTCCTTGTTTGCATAGGCACATTAAAATGGGAAATACTATACAAACAAATAAATTCTTATCTAACAGAGATTGGAACACACAAATCTTTTAGTGCAATGGGACCTTACACCCTGAACATTGACACTATGACCTGGCACAGGCCTCAGAAGAATGGGCATTCTCCATTCACCCCTGAATCAGAGAAGCTATCTACAAAACATCCAAGGTTTTTTATAACAACACCTGGAAGCAATCCTCTACCAGGGAAGACCCTACCACTGCTCTGACATCTATCGACTCAAAAGAGACTTTCCTTAACACTGAGAAGACTTAAGAACATCAACTGTGTACTGGATTGGGCTTTCTGCATTGCCCTTTAATTGTGAGGTGAAACTAGAGAACGCTCCACATCCTGACTTCAATGTAGGATATGCAGATTCATATCCGGGATCTTTAATACAGAAACATGATACCAACAACAGAGACTGTGTGAAAAATAAAAGTGTGTTGGCACTACAGACAACGACGTGGATTGGGCAAACTAGTTTGCCTGGAGCCTAGAGTTGGTCTTATGCCAGGAAACTTCAGGGGTAGGGTCTCTTTGTATTTAGGCCAAGGTTTTTCCTTTCCATGTCCCCCATATTTTGGTGGGCCTATGCAAACAACAATTGCCACTCTAACACCATTTTTACTGTGTTCCTTTGACTCTTACCCTTAAAAAGAAAACCCACTTTTGAGGTTAACTTAAATTAATATGCATGTGCATGGGAATGTAAAAAAAAATACTATGCCTTCAATGTTTAAGGAGTTACATAAGTTTTATGGCTTTAGATTGCTTGATGTGCTGCTAAGAAATATGTATTACAATCTGGGGACTTGAGGGACAAAGTAATTGTACACGTGTTCTGTTTTATTTTTCTTAATGTTCTTTGGCTGAAAGTTCAAAGTTAAGATATCAGCAAGGGGACTTCTGTGAATTCTGTTTATGGGTGATTGTCCTTCCACTGTAACTTTACCTTGTCCTCTTTCTTTGTTCTCATAATTAAAAATAAAAATTTTAATAAAATTTAAAAAAGTCATCTGGGTCTGTGCTCATGTCATTTCAGGTTAACAAGGACTGGAGTCATAGTACAGTGGATAGGGTGATAGTGGGACATTTGCATGATCCTGTTTGATCCCTAGTATCTTGTATGGTCCCCCAGACACTGCCAAGAATGACCCCTGAGCTTAGAGTCGAAAGTAACCCCTGAGCACTGTCAGGTGTGGCCCCAAACCAAAACAAAAGAAAGTAATGAGGGTTCAAGTGATAATACAGTGAGTGGATAGGGTGTCTTGCATTGCACATGATCAATCTAGGTTCGATTCTTGGCATCCCATATGGTCTCCTGAGCAACACCAAGAATAATTTCAGAGTGCAGAGACAAGAGTGACTCCTGAGCATTGCTGGGTGTAGTCCCCAAACTAAAATTTAAAAACAAAACAACTTTAGTAAGGGTCTAGCACAAGCAAGACTGAGGGTCTGAATGTTTGGGGAGAGCAAAACATGGACTATGTTGTCTGATCGAAATAAAGACTGTATTTGGGAAAAGGCAGCCCCATCCCCATTTGTTCACATTGGTTCTTCAGGGAACAGGCAGTCATATATGTCCCAGCTCAGCTGCTTTCTCCTGGTTAAGCAGTGGGATGTGACTATTGGTTGCCCAATAGGAATGGGGGAGATGAGGTAAAGAAGATTGTGGTGGGTGGGAAGAGGCTTAATGGGCTTTGAGGAAGTGAACACACCAGAGTGTGAAAACCAGCTGCTACTATGTGATTTTCTTTCTCAAAAGTTTTATTATTATTGTTATTATTTTATTTATTAGTTTTGGATCTTATCCAGAAGTGTTAAAAGACTATTCCTGGCTTAGGAGCAACTCTTGGCTGTGTTCAGGACATCATATATGGTGGTGGAGAATGAACAGGGGTTGCCTGCTTGCAAGGCAAGTACCTTATCCCCTATATTATTTTTTCAGTCTCTCAAAATCCTGGTCTTTAAAAATAAGATAAAGAATAAATTATCCCCAAGGACATATATAGGCACAGGAAATAATGTGGCATTGATTCTTTTCAAAGAACCAGGCTTCAGAGTCTCTTGAAACAAATCAGGGTGGTCGATGCAATGCCAACATTGCTTATTCTTTTAGAGTGTCACGGAGTGGGACTTCCTAGTCAAAGGACAAGTCTAAACTGAATAGATGTCAAATTCCAGTGTGAGACTGAGCACTGCTAGACCAATGCATGATTTCTCTCACCTACCTTCTCACGACAGTGTAGAGCCAATGTCTTGCTGAAATGCAAGGGGTAGAATTTTCTCCTTGTTAATTTTAGTTCGGTTCCAGTTCAGTAAAGACTTGGAGGCAATGATCACCCTCCCAGTACTGTGGCACCATCCTGGGCATCATTTTGGCACACTGGGTGTAAGTTGGTGTCTCGTGCTGAAAATAGCTTGTGTATGGGTTTTTTAATTGGTCAAGTCCACCTTCAAGATTTTTTAATCTTCTCAATAACCCAATTTCTTTTTTTTTAATTTTTTAATTTTTAATTATGAGAACAAAGATGCAGAGAAAAAGGACAAGGTAAAGTGCCAGTGGAAGGACAATCACCCATAACATAATTCTCAGAAGAAGTCCCCTTGCTGATATCTTAACTTTGAACTTTCAACCAAAGAACATTAAGATAAATAAAACAGAATCCATGTACAATTACTTTGTCCCTTAAGTTCCCAGATTCTATTACATTATAGTATTTCTTAGCAGCACACAAGGCAATCTAAAGTCATAACACTTATGTAACTCCTTAAACATTAGAGGCATAGTATTTTTTATACATTTCCATGCACATGCATATTAATTTAAGTTAATCTCAAAAGTTTAAGTGTTTTTTTTAAGGATTAGAGTCAAAGGAGCACAGTAAAAATGATGTTAGAGTGGCAATTGCATAGGCCCACCAAAATATGAGGGGCATGGAAAGGAATAACCTTAGCCTAAATACCAAGAGACCCTACCCCTGAAGTTTCCTGGCATAAGACCAACTCTAGGTTCCAGGCAAGTTAGATTGTCCAATCCAAGACATTGTCTGTAGTGCCAACACACTTCTATTTTTCACACAGTCTCTGTTGTTGGTATCATGTTTCTGTATTAAAGATCCTGGATATGAATCTGCATATCCTACATTGAAGTCAGGATGTGGAGCGTCCTCTAGTTTCACCTCACAATTAAAGGGCAATGCAGAGAGCCCTGTCCTGTAAGCAGGTCTTTATTGTTGTTAAGTCTTCTCAGTGTTAAGGGAAGTTTCTTTTGAGTCAATAGATGTCAGAGCAGCAGTACGGTCTTCCCTGGTAGAGAATTGCTTCCAGGTGATGTTATAGGTAAACTTGGATGTTTCGAGGATGGCTTCCCTGGTTCAGGGGTGAATGGAAAATGCCCATTCTTCTGAGGCCTGTGCCAGGTTGTTATGTCAATGTTCAGGGTGTAAGGTTCCTTTGCACAACAAGATTTGTGCGTTCCAATCTCTATTAGATAAGATCTTATTTGTATATATAGTATTTTCCCATTTTAATGTGCCTACGCAAAAAAGAAACAATGCCACATGGCATTATTGGCTCATATGGGGGCCATAAGAACAAGTCCAACAATCTCCATGACATGGTTCAATCAAAAGCATTAAACTGGGGGACTCTTTCACCAAAATTCCTTATTGAAGAGCTCATAAAGAGAAAATAAAAAGTGGTTAAAATCACCACTGTATAAGAGAATATTTAGTAAGATTTATAGCTGTCAGAGAAAAAAACACATAAAATATTCAAAAGAAATATGTGTCCATTTTATGTTTTTTGAAATAGTTGGGGGTTGTTACCCACAATGCATGACTTTGGTCTGTGATTAGGACTGTCAGTGCTGAAGTTAAAAAGAGTAATGTGGGTTAGTGATGTTTGGGGGGGTGAGAGTAAAGGAGTAAAAATAAGCTTTGTAGGGGTGTGGGAAGGGCAGAATACAAAATGGACATACTGGCTACGCAAAACATAACATAAGGATAGGGAATACTCTCAATACATGCAGACCACATGTAGACTGGTCAGAAATTGCCATTGACAAACTTAGTGCAACTGAGCAAATTTCAGCACACCCCAAGTTAGGACCCAAAATTTCTGGCCTCCTGGGCTGCCACCCCAAGAAGGCCTGGAGGCTAGGGGCAGAAGGGGAGGATGACTGGGGGCCTATCAAGGCTCCCAGCGCACCCAAGTTAGGGAGAAACTTGCCACATGGGATCTCCCCAAACCCCATGCCAGCTAGAGCTAGCCGCCAGCTCAAAAAAGGATCCATAGAGACCAGGAAGCCAGGATCTGCCCGCCCTCCACCCTGTGCCCTTCCCAGCGTAATGCTGGGGGAAGGGCGGGGAAAGCTTGGGACCCCATCCAGGAGGGAACCCCCGACACCCACCTTGTCTGGCCGCCTGGGCTGCCACCCCAGGAAGGCCTGGAGGCCGGGGGCAGAAGAGGGGATGACTGGGGGGGCCTATCAAGGCTCCCAGCGCACTCAAGTTAAGGAGAAGGCTTCAATAACCCAATTTCTTGTCTGCATTTTTTATATCTCGCCTCCTGTCTTTCACATCCTGGCCAGATAATTTTTCCTGGTGGTCTGGTTCTTTCTTCACTCTTCTTAGAACTTCAATATTATATTTACTATCTTCAGGTGTTCTTTGCCAGTCAGCATAGCACCTTTTGAACTCGCTTGATAGCCCATGCCAGTCATCTTTGCTCCCTTTACCAGCTTTCCTTAAGACAAGTTTCTTTAATTTCCACTTTGTTTATCAATAAAGAAGCAAGACCATAAGTTACTGATAGCCTTCACCCCAACATACTTAATGATAGTTAGACAATCCATGAGGTGTGGGAAAATAAATTCTTTACAATCTCCCAGAACCCTTCATTTTCCACAAGGAAAGGCTGTTGCTAATAGTTTGAGCACTCCTCATTTTGCCCTGTTTTCCCATCAAATGTGTCCCCAATCTTTCTGCAGTAATATGCTCACCCTCTGGTCTCAGGGTACAATTAGAGATGGGGATTACTGTATAAGCAAACTCATTTAAAAATTTTCCTCACTCTGAAAACTTTCCCAAACTCTTGCCAAAAGAAATTTCATTCCTTTTTGTCCTTTCTGATGATGTGTCAAGGCTTAGAGGAATAATTGCTTTGGTCTGGGAATCAATGACTCCTGAGCCTTGACTGTCATGTCCTAAATTCTGAGAACACAGAAGACATTCTGTCAAAGATTTACCATAGGCACATCTGTGTTTTGGGTGAAAAAATAGAAGGAGTCCCAGGACATGGTCAGGTGCCTCATTTGACCATAAATTAAGTTCAATTATTCAAGCTCCATCTGTTCTATTCCTGATTTGGTTCATCCAGTAGGACAAAATTACAAAGTTCCAAGGTGGGACAAGGTGCCTTTGTAGTGCTTTGGTGGATACTAGTGACATCTGCTTATGTCTGTGCACATTTTTTTTTGTTATTTTGGGGGGGTTATCCAGGAGGTACTCAGGCAGCCCTGGAGCCCTGCCAAAGATTGTCAACCAATGAGGCTTTTGTTTTAAGCAAGAGCTCAAGGATGTGGTATTGCTTTAGTCCTGTGATGCCATGGACTACCCAGATCACCTTGGCCATGATCTGGGGTCTTCCAGGCTACGGTTGACAATACAAGGGACATTTGTGGTGCTGAGAATTTCACCTGGGTCAGGCACATGCTGGGCTGCACCCAAGCATGTCTGATTTCCATCCCTGTGCAGTCACTCTTTAGGGAAGACCAGGAGTAACTTAACTATTCTGTGCTATGTCATCATCATACTCTTTTGCCAAATTCTACACAGTAGATGTCTCCTGCACATGGAATCCTGTGGAACTCATAAAAATGGCTGGGATCCATGGCATTAATGAGTTCTTCCAAAGATATTTTTTCACTCAATTTCTGGGAAGACAAATGGTGAACCAGTGCCAGACATCATGGTTCCTTCAGAACATTGGAGAGCCAACATTCCAGCAGTGTGCCTGGATTTATGAGTTTCTGTCTCCCCTCATCTCCCATTACTCCCAAACTACACAGTGCTTTAGTGCATTAGGGTCATAATACATGGCCCTGTCACCTCACTCAAGTCCTACTGCCAACTTCCAGTATAGATAAGGATGAAACTCTTGGTCATATGATACTCTTGGTCTTTCCCAATCTTCCCAATGACTGCCCTTCCCAGACCTAAATAATAAGACAATCAGAATAATAATTTTTAAGCAGCCCTTGAGCACAGATCCATTTTTCCTTTCCCCTAGATATCTCAAAAGTAAAGTCAGCTCAATAGAAAGTTGAACCCAGGCCTTGTGGTCTCTTCATGGAGGATGTTAGTCTCCCATTACTCACTATATCCACAGACTACTAGAAAAGTCACTAGATTACTCTATGGTTCAGTTGAAGTTACCAGATCACTCTGTGGTTCAGTTGAAACTACCAGATCATTCTTAAATTCAGTTGAAGCCACTAGATAATTCCTGATTCAGTTGAAATCACTGGATAACTCCATGGTTCAGTTCAAGTCACTAGATTGCCCCATAGTTTAGTTGAAGTTACCAGATATCTCCATGGTTCAGTTAGTTACCCACAGAACATTATATTGCATTCCAATTCAGTAGTACATGGTTCTAGAACAATATGCTGGTCATCACTTGGTTCTAGCTCATAATCCCTTGTAGAGTGGAAAGA
>PVKC010044053.1:0-11664 GCA_004027635.1 Crocidura indochinensis | reverse complement strand
GTGTGTGTGTGTGTGTGTGTGTGTGTGTGTGTGTGTGTGTGTGTGTAGCCACAGCTACTTAGAGAACAATCTTGGTGGTCCTCAGAGAACGATATGGGAAGGCTAAGATGAAACCCTGGTCAACCACATGCAAGGAAAGCACTCTATCCTTTGTACCATTGTTCAGATCCCAGAGCTAAACATTTTGCAGCTAAATCATCAAATTTCTGGTAGTAGAGCACAAAGAATTCTATAATTATTTTACTCAGAAAGTTGTATAAATCTCCTCTGCTCCCTTTATTCTCTCTTACCCTTTTTCTCTAATTGTCCTTATTGAGAAGAATATTGGTAGATGTCTCCTATGGTACTGGGACTCAGGGGCCGCTACCAGCAATACCAAGCCTGCAATGTTGACCTCAAGGTTCAGGTCTCTGGCCTGGTCATATGGTTCTAACTATAGGGCTACAGAAAGCTGGAGATTTTCAGAGCTACACTTGGACTGATTAGAGGAACATCATGAGCAGGTGGAGATAAAATTTAGATTATACAAATCATGACCTCTAGCCTTCTGAGCTAGTTCCCTGCTTGGATTTTAGCAGCTGAGTCTTCAGTAAGTGTGTCATCTTAAATTGCTCATATTTGGTTAAATTTTTTCAATTTTATTTACACGTGGCATTTTGGAATTCCAGCAGCTTTTACACATTGCCCTGTTTTTCCTCCACTGGAAGAGATCTTTTTTTAAAAAAGCAAAATTAAACACAAAAAAGTGTTTAATTAAACACAAAATATTATTTATAAAGTAATTTAAATTATTTTGGGTCCTTTTTATTGGTATCAAGTTCATGTCATCATTTCTTCTTTTTTTTTTGTTTTTTTTTTGTTTTGTTTTTTTTTTGTTTTGTTTTGTTTTTGGGTCACACCCGGCAGTGCTCAGGGGTTACTCCTGGCTCCATGCTCAGAAATTGCTCCTGGCAGGCACGGGGGACCATATGGGGCACCGGGATTCGAACCAATGACCTTTTGCGTGAAAAGCAAACGCCTTACCTCCATGCTATCTCCCGGGCCCCTGATCACTTTTTTAAAAATAATTTTTATTGTGACCAAAGTGAATTACAAGTCTTTTACAGTAATATTTAAGGTACAGAGTGAAAAGAATTAGGGCCATTCCCACCACCACTGTTGTCCTCCCTCCACCCCGTTCCCAGCATGCACCCCATACCTCCCCTCTTTGCCCCTTGGACTGCTAGTGCGAGAGGTCTCCTTTGTGTATACCTTGCTGTAAATTGGGTATTGATTCTGGTGTTGTTGATTTTGGGTTTGATGCTTCAGTCTGATAATTTTTTATTTCTACTCAATGTTCATATGATTGGTTTGTTCCTAGTACCATCCATTTTTCCCCCCTCAAGTCATGAGGGAGAAAAAAATTATTCAAATATTGTGGTTCTGTTGGAAAAAGGAAAAAAAGAGAAAAAAAGCGCTGAGGGAATCCATCTAGAGGCGATAAGTATCAGTTCAGATGACAAAAGGAAAAAGAAAAGGAAAAAAACAAAAACAAAAATAAATTAAAAAACAAAACAGGCAATGACCAAGAAACACAACAGTAGCGACAACAACAACAAAAACGAAATCATCCCCAAAACCATAACCACAAGGAAAAAAAGGTGGAAAAAACAGAAGATCTGGTGTGGCAAGGCTTTGTGTTTTTTGTTTTTGTTTGTTTTTGTTTTTGCATAAGCATAATAAGTGTTGGTAAGTTAGAGGGAATTCCCTTGGCCTAGAAGGTACAGAGTTTCTCCACCCTTGAAGCGTATTGTAATGGGAGCAACTACGGGCTCCATACATGCCCATTCTCAAACTCCAAGGTTTTTATATGGTGCCAGCAAACTTTCTGATCAGTTGTGGATGACAAACTCAGTCCTCTGTATCTAGAGATCTTGGTATTTCAATGGGTCTAGGACGTCTTCTAGGATAGTCTTTTGTTATGGTTCTAGAAGATCTGTTCTGTCACACTTCTTGTAGTTCGTCTTCTGTAATTAGTGATCTTGGTTTTTGTACAGATCCTAGGTTGAAGCCTAGGATAGAGTCTTTCCTTATAGTACCAGAAGTTTTGCTCAGTTACAGTTGTTGAAGTGAGAATTCTGGGATTAGAGATCTTTGTTTTTGTGCAAATTCTAGGACAAAGCATAGGCTAGGATCTGTATTGGTCCCAGGAAAACTTCTGCCTAGTTGTGCTTGTCATAGTTTGTCTTCTGTAATTAGTGCTCATTGTTTTTGCATAGATCAAAGGACAGCGTGTTCTGATTTCATCTTACTGTTAAGTGTTGTGATTTTTCCAGGAACCACTTAAACAAAGAAGCTGAAGGATTATTTTATACCTAAAAAAACTAAGGGATTAAAACATATTGTTAGTAATCACTGCAATGGGAGTCTCTGGTTTCCTCTTATATTCTGCACCTGGTTCTGTGGCTCAATACAATTAGAACATTATTATAGACCTTTGTAGTGAGAGGTTGAATGAACACCTGTTCACTCTGAACTGCTGTTTCCCTTGTTGCTGGTTTCGTTAGGGTATAAAAGATACTCAAGGTTTTGTGTTTCCCCTCTTGTGCTTGAAATGATCACTTCCCCTTGCTATACCCTGACCCCTATGGTATTCAGACTTTCTACTATTTAGACTGGTGTGTTTTTTCATGAAGTATTGTATGTCTATATAGTATATATTTTAAATACCTCAGATTAAAGCTATCATTTCTGTATTTATCCTTCTTCATCTGGCTTACTTCATTTAACATAGTATTTTCTAGATCCATCCATGTTGCTGCAAAATCCATAATGGAGTCATTTCTAATTGCTATGTAGTATTCCATTGTGTATAAGTACTACATCTTCATGATCCATTCATCTGTTGTTGGACATTGAGGTTGATTCCAAGTTTTGGCTATAGTGCTGAGTGCTGCGATAAATAGTGGAGTGCACACATACTTTAGGATGAACGTCCTCTGTCTCAAGGATAGATTCCCAGGAGTGCAATTGCTGGATCATATGGCAGCTCAATTCTGAGTTTACTAAGCACCCTCCATACTGTTTTCCATAGGGGTTAAACCAGGCAGCATTCCCACCAGCAGTGTATGAGTTCCTTTCTTACCATGTCCACTCCAACAGAGATTGGTCATGTTATTTTTCATGTGTTCCATCCTCACAGTTGTAAGGTGGTAATTAATTGTTGATTTAGATTTCCCTGAAGATGAGTGATGCTGATCATGTTTTCGTGTGTCTATTGGCCACTTGTTGATCTTTATCAGAGAAGTGTCTATTCATTTCTTCGCATTTTTCTATGGATTTATTAAATATTTTGAGTTAACCTTTCTGAGTGCTTTGTATATCCTAGACATCAACCCCTTATCTAATGTGTTAAGTGCAATTTTTCCCATTCTGTTAGCTTTCTTCTAGTTTTAGCCAGTGTTTTTTTCGCCATACAGTAACTTTTTAGTTTGATGTAGTTCCATGTATTTAGGTTTGAAACTTCCATTCTCATCATTGGTATTCTATCGTCAAAGACTTTTTTGATGCATAAGTCTTGAAATGTTCTGCCTAATTTTTCTTCAATAAACACTATATATTAGAGTCTGATTTCAAGGTCTTTAACCCATTTTGAGTTGACCTTTGTGTAAGATGTGATGTATGAATATAATGAAAAGTTTTGAAAAAGAACAGCTACAAAGAATCAAAAGTCAATTATCAAAATAAGAAAGACTATAAAGATACCCAGACCTAGTGAATTTAGGTTGGCTAAATGTCTGGCAAGCTTCTCATCTGTTGTGCCATCTTTCAAGCCAACAAGATTATTTTTTATTAAAATTGAAAAATAAAATACAGGTTTTATTTTTAAAAATACACATTTTTAAAAAGAACAGGTTTCAAACAGGTTGATCATGAATAATAAGCAAATTCCCTTGCTGGTCTTTGAAGTATCTACATCTACATATAATACAACTTTTTCTTTTTCTTAGGCTTTGGGAAAAGAACAAGAGAGTCCCAAAGATCCGTACCCAGATGAGTTGCTGCTCTTTACATTTTAAATTCAGCTTTTAGTTTTTTTGAAACAAATTTCAGTAATATAACCCCTCCCTCCTTCATCATGATGGGACAACCATCTTCTTTCACTTATTTTGACCATGTGTAAGAAAGTCAGAAAGTATTTGGTATGTTATCATTAATTTAAAAAAAGGCAGCAAAATAAAATATACACCTCATTCATCATTTTTACCTGAACATGATAAACAGTTCTTAATAGCATCTTCCATACTGCCTAGAAAAAATGCTATTGAATTTCTGTTAAATGATATCAGACCTGCTTTTGAGACTTCAAGCTTGGTTAACAAATTCCCATTTTATAGACGCTTAAGGGAAAGATGAAAGTTAGGGATGCCCCTAGTTTGACATTTCTCTGTAGAGGTCCTTGTTTGAAAAATTTGCAGCTGCGCTTACTTTTTCAATAGAACAACGAGAGAAACTCCTACAGTTACTTCCCACAGGAAGTTTTTCCCCAGAGATTGCATTTGAGATGAGGAGAATACGGGAAACTCCTCACTGAAGTTCACATAGCTGCTTTCAAGCAGACTACTGAGTCAAGAAGTAGTTAAATTTTCATCTGAAAATTGATATTAAAAACAATGCTAGCAATGTAACCAAAGGTTATTATAAACATATAGTGGTTTTGGCTAGGTATAGATGGAAAGAATCAATTAATGTGGGTCTTTCATTTATGATTTTCTTACAAAGATTTTTTTTACAGCCAACTTTCACAAGTATTCGCAAAGTAAAAAGCTGTACTTTCTGGCGTGATTAGATTTATTTTATAAAATGCAAATTCTAAGAAAAGGTTTAGGCTTAAATGGAGCTAACCTTAAAACTTGGTGAATTTTAGAATGACACATGTTCAAAATGTCATATGATTGATGGATGTTTTTGTATTACAAGAGAACGAGTCATATACCTTTTGTGATTAAAAATAGTCATCAGCTGTAGGCTGATTTTTATCATTGAGAAGAGCTGGATGGGGTGATAATAGGTGAGATGTGACACTTACAGAATATGGACACTGTGCTCAGGGCAGTGACCTGACACCTTAGAAAAACATTTAAATTTGTCTTTAGTTTCCTGTCACCATTTGAAGTTAACTCAGATACCTGTTTAGAATCTCTTGGTTTCTTATTGAGATATGAACTCCTTAGGCCATTGCAATGATTAACAAGGTTACAGAATGTATATTTTAGAATTCCAGAGGTAAAAAATAACCTAGCTATTCCAAAGGTAGCTATTAATTTGAGTCCCAGTAAATAGAAATATATTTTGATGTTATAAGTAAATGCACTCATTGGTGTAGAATGTTTAGCAGATACTAATATGTCCATATCCGAATACAAAAGAGAAAGTGGGCATATGCCTTTAACTATCCAGCCAGTTTGCTGAGAATCTGAAATAATTCCCAGGTGAAAAGATCTGTTGTAAGTTACTAGGTAAAATCAGCTGCCTTTCACCAACTGTGACACTATTCAGGAGTTTAGAAGGAAAGGCCTTGCTTTGCCTCAGGCCCATTCTTCTATTCTTTTTGCTTAATGTGGAGATGAGAGAAGAGATGGAAATCTCAGGTGAAACCTCCAGGAGGAAATGCCCTTGTGCATTACAACTTATTTTTGCTGGTCTCTGAGAAAGAATCTAAAATAGATTAGTCTTGTTGTCCTGATTTCGGCTTCGTTGTCCCACTCCTGGTGAGCAAAGGGGCTGCACTAGCTTCTGACTAGAAGCATTTGTGCTGTTATGCACAGATTTATCTATGAACAATTTTCTAAGATGTTTAAAAATCACAAAAGAAAAAGGGACATAAAATGCCCCATTTAGTCATTCCCTGAGATTTATAAAGGCTTTAATGAGCTGGAGATGGATGAAAAAGCCTCTTTTGATTCATTAAAGATATCCATCTGATTAAAAGAGATTTTCATCACCTTATCAACTAATCCAATAAGTTGACTATTTCAAAATGACTCCAGTTGGATTCATAGTCATCACAAGATTTTCTGGAAGCCTCAGAGTGTTCTGTAAAACTAAAAATGACCATCAAAATGCAAATAAAAAGATCGGATCCTGATAAATTTAGAGGATTAGTGGGAGTGGGATGGTGTGAAGCCCTGAGCCAAAAGGTTACCACAAATAAAAGATCAGACTGCATTGTTCTCTTCAAGATTATTTTTTACCAGTGAAAAATCTAGGAGAAAAATCAATTGTTTTGGTAATAAATTAAAACTATTCTATAAGAATTTTTTCCTTCAGTGTTTCCTAACATCATATAGACCTTGAAAAATACCAACAAACATGGCTTTGTATATCTGGAAATTATTTTAAAATGCCTTACCAATGAGATAACTAATGCACGGGACCAGCTAATCAAATTTCCAGTTTTTGGCTGGTGTATTTCCAGTCTAACAAAGTAAGATTAATGGGGTGTTAAAAGTCTATATAGGTTTGTCAGTTTTATGCTGCAAATAGGTTTAATCTCATCCAAATGTAGAAAATTTCAAAGTTAACTTGAATAAACTACAGCTTTATTTTGGTCTTTGACTTTAAGAAAATTTGTACTTGCACAAACAATCTGATACATTCTTGTCTGGCTAATAAAGAAAGTTAAAGGAGAAAAGAAAGGCCTTTTAGGTAACAAGGTATCATGAGATCAGTTCCATTGGAAAAATGCCAGACAGTGAAATTTAGAAGCAGACAATTTTACCTATCCAACTGGCCAAAAACATTTATTCCAGGACTGTATCTGATACTACACAGGGAGACAACCCTTTATCTTTTCTAAAAATCACTTTTTATGTAGTCTCTATAGGAAAAGTGGGGTGAAACTATTTTATCCTTTGTGGATTATTTTGGGTAATGAAGATTCTTCATTGAGACCGTCTGCATTATTTTAACAAATTGGCTGTCATCCATGTATTTGTCTACATAAAGCCAAACACTTGGATACAGGGATACTTCCAGATGTCCGATTGCATTTTTAATGTGTCATTCAAATGGTGTAGAACCTAGACTATGCTTATGTGTAGTTTGAATTGGTGGTAGTTGGAAAAGCAAGGAGTGAACAGAATTTCAACAACACCTTTTGTTATTACCCCATACATCTTGGTTCAAGGTCAATGGTAGATGCATACATTTGAAGGATCTTCCAAGAAAGTGAAATGCTGACACTGAAATAGAAATCCGTCTTGTGTTAAAATAGACATTCATTCAGGATGATGTAGAGGCCTGGTATGAGATACTCAGGCAGATGATCTAATGGAGCTTCAGCTATTTGGCACTTAGTTTTGGCACCCCAGGAGAAAGAGTAATAGACAAGAGAGCTGGCTTCATAAGAATGCAGTTTGTGGTGGTGTGATTTCAAGAGTGCCAAGCATCATGCCTCTCATCAAATGCCTGCCACATCTGGTCTGAATATTTTTTCTTTATTTTGCCTTAATAAATTTCAGAAATAAACATGTTTTAATGTCTAATTTCTTTTCCTTCAATGGGATGGTCATAAATTGCAGGTTTGTTAAGAATATATTTAGGAGATTTAATGCCCTCCACAGTGAGAGTACTAGACAGCGAGGGGGAAGTAGACAGAGAGGGAGATTAGAAAAAAGTAATGTAAGACAGGTTAGAGATAAGTAGAAGAAGGGGAAGAACAAAGGAAGAATACAGAACAGACTGGGAGAACAGTGAAGGTATCCAGGACCTTCTACACCATTTTATTTCACCATCTCCCAAGGCACTATTCTCTGAATCAGGATCCACACTGTCCACGAGGTTTTTTGACTGTATTCCATTGATTATTGCTTGTGCCTGGCTTCTTATAGAAGCTGGCATATAGTAAACACACAACAAATGTTTTTCTAGGGAATCAATAAAAACAGTGGGCTGATGGTTTAGTGTCAGATTTCAAAGTCTCTAAGCTCAGAGGAATTTCGGAAAGTCATAAAGTTCAGCTAGCGATGTAAACCACATCAAGAGATAGCTTTCGATAATGGTCATTTTAGAAGGTTATTCAACCTTCCTAAAAGCATACTTCAGTATCCTTTTGAAAACTATCTTGGGGACAGAGCAGTGGCACAAGGGGTAAGGCATTTGCCTTGCCCACGCTAGCCTAGGACGAACTGCAGTTAGATCCTCTGGCATCCTATATGGTCCTCCAAGTCAGGAGCAATTTCTGAGGACATAGCCAGGAGTAACCCCTGAGCATCAATAGGTGTGGCCTAACCACCCCCCCCCAAAAAAAAAACCAAAAACGTCTGTCTTGCAATCTTCCTTCTCTGATTCAAATTTTTATCTAAATAGAAACGAACTTTTGCATACCAATACACTATGTGAATTTTTCAAGATCTTCTATATTTCATCTCATCCTTCACTCTAGAAAAAACTGTTCGGGAAGAAGGACTAGGTATACTTTTCTCATTTTAGTTTACTTTATTAAAATTTTTGTATTAGTTTTTATCATTTTGGGGGGTGAGCAATATACATTGGGAGGTGCTCAGGGATTATTCCTGGCCTGAGTGGTTGAGACCTGTTCCCAAAGTTGCTCAATGGACCATAAGGAGCTGGAGAAAAAATCATGATCTCCTATATACAAAGCATGTGCTATAGCATTTAATTTGTCTCACTAGTCCATCTTTCTTTTATTCATATTATTTTGGGAGGTGGATAGTTTTCAGTCACACTTTGTAGTGCTCAGAGCTTCCTCCTGGCAGACTTCGATATAGGATCAATAGAATGCTCTAACATGCAAGATAAACACCCTACATATTGTACTATCTCTCTGACTATCCCAACCCTTCTATCATGAAGCAAAGGGCGAGAGACCTTCCAAGCAGTGTTTAGGGTATCCAAGGGCTATTCCTAGTAATACTCTGCCAATCAGTCTAGATAGTTTAATGCAAAGACTGAGGCATATTACAATACTTTGGCTATAGTTCGGGGGACCACCAGTGCATCTCCAAGTTGTCTCCAGGACTAGTCCCTGCAGTGTTTTAGGAACCATTTATTGCTGAGGATTTTATGTTAGTCTGACTAGTGAAAAACCCATCCCTCTAACTTCCTGTGTTGTTTTTTCAGTGAAGTTAGTAATCTTTAATACTTATTTGTTTACTTATTATTATTATTATTATTATTATTTTGGTTTTGGGTTTTTGGGCCACACCTGTTGACACTCAGGGGTTATTTTTGGCTATGGCTATATGCTCAAAAATTGCTCCTAGATTGCTCCTAGGTATGGGATGTCGGGGATCCAACCATCCTGGATCAGTTGTGTGAAAGGCAAATGCCCTACTGCTGAGATGTGTCCCTGGCCCCTTTTACTTGGTTTTTTACTTTTGGACCACACCTGGTTGTACAAAGGTTTTTAATCCTGGCTCCTTGCTGAGTGAGTCACACCTATGAGAGGTTTAGGAACCATATAGGGGAACAAACCTGGGTTAGTTGTGTGCAAGGCAAATGCTCATTCATAGTCTTATTTCTCATTTCATCAATTTTTAAAAATAAGATATCATAAAGTATCTGCCATTTGATCATATTTTAAATGAGAGCAGCTTGAATTTGCCAACAGAGTTGTGGCAGAGAGTAAACTTTGTACTTTTAGTACATGGGAAACTAGGGACTTTTCTTAGGAGTTTTCAGACTTAATGGTGTAATTCCCAGACTACAGGTCAGAAATAGTGCAAACTAGTTTGTTAAAAATCATGATTTAAGCTGGAAGAAAAATAAAAATATAATGATATCACTTATATGTAGTATTTAGAATTACTGCATGAAAAAATGTAATGGTATAAATGGGAATTGTCTTGAATATGCTTGACCCCAAGTATAGCAAGGAGAAGGAAAGAAACTGAGTGAAGGAGAAGAAACACATAATATGAAAGAATGGGGCTAAGGGCCTAGAAGTCTCAGGTATATTGGTGGAGATAAAAAATAAAGACAGAAGTAAATACCGAAGCTAAAGTTAATGGGATAATGGGATTAAGAGATTCAAACTAGAGGCCGGTGTGGTGGCGCTAGAGGTAAGGTGTCTTAAAAGGTGACAGACCTTGGTTTGATACCCTGGCGTCCCATATGGTCCCGCAAGCCAGGAGCGATTTCTGAGTGTATAGCCAGGAGTAACCTCTGAGCATCACCGAATGTGGCCCCCCCAAAAAAAGATATTCAAACTCTAATGATCTAAATTCTAAATGGGCACTTAGTATTGTCAGGTTAGAGGTAAAGAGTGATGGTTTGGATACACTCTGGGAACATGACGGAGGGAGGTTGACAATGGTGTTATGATTGGCCCTGATTTATTTAAGTCTGAAATCCAACTATGGAGAACTTTGTAAATTAAATGGCTTCAATAAAAAATCATGATTTAATAGGATAGAAAAACCATATCAATAGGTTCAAAGAAAGTATTAGGTCTAACCCTCATTCATAACAAAAACTCAATAAAATGTAAGTAGAAGGAATTATCTTCAACATAGTCATGTACCACAAGCCCAGAGCAGACATTATACTCAGTGATCAAAAACTGACAGCTTTTTCTCTAAGATCAGATACAAGACAATGTTGCCAACTATTGCCATTGCTATTTAATATAGTACTACATGCTCTTACCAGTGCAGATAGGAAAGAAAGATATATAAGATTATTCAGGTTAGAAAAAAATATTACAGATAATATATGTTTATACTAGAAAATACTAAAAATACAAAGAAAGTGTAGCTTTTTTTTTTTTTTTTTTTTGGTTTTTGGGCCACAGCCGGTGACGCTCAGGGGTTACTCCTGGCTATTCGCTCAGAAGTCGTTCCTGGCAGGCACGGGGGACCATATGGGGAACCGGGGGATCTAACTGCAGTTTGTCCTAGGTTAGCGCAGGCACCTTATCTCCACCGCCACCGCCCGGCCCCAGCTTTTTTTTTTTTATACAACAAAAGTGACAGGCTGCAGAAATCATCACACATAAATCCCCAGTTTTTCTATATGCAAATAATATGGAACAGAGAGAAACCAAAAAAATCCATTTAAAATTGTGTCCCATGAATAATAACATCAAGTACCTGGAAATCAGAATAATTACAGAAGTGAAAAATTCATACAATTGAAAATTTACATATCGACTAAGATGAATAAAAGAAAATACAAGAAAAGAAACATATCTCCTATTCATGGACAGAAAGGAGTAATCTGTTCAAATGACAGTCTTGCCCTAATCAAACTATAATGACATTTAAAAAATATGTCAAACACTGTAGAAATTGATATGTATATTATGACCTGAGTATAATATACTTATACTCTAGTCATACAGGTTATTTGATTCGGTGGCATGCACTGAATCAAATGCACGTAGTCTCCAGTCATCTGCTATCTGCTGGAGGGGGCAGTGTTTCAGCTCAGTCCACAAATCTTGGCTGAACTGAAGAGGTAGGTGGCTGAACTGAACTGGATACCACTGAACAACAACAACAACAACAACAACAACAACAACAACAACAAAAAGAAATTGATATGTGATAATAGCACCCCTAAAGTAGTCAAAGTAATTCTAGGGATAAAGAAGATGAGAGGCTTTGCTTTTCCTTTTCCAACTTTTATTTATTTTATTATTATTATTATTTTTTTTTTTTT
>PVKC010044052.1:0-11661 GCA_004027635.1 Crocidura indochinensis | reverse complement strand
TGTGGAGTTGTCTAAAGAGATGGCTCACTAGGGAAGAACTGGTTTTTCCCTGCACAGAAAACACTAGATTTCTTCTTCCAAGTGGAAACAAACAAAAATCTCTAAAATAAAGTATTTTGGGTTTCAGTTTTTCACTTCGAAATAGAAGCACATATTGGATTTGAACAGTTCTCAGAGTAGAAATCTCAACTTCTGACTTTAAGTGCAGCAGCCTTCAGATCTTATTCTTTTTCTATCTTTAGCTGTTTCCACCTTCATGCGTTATTTATCACTTCACTTCCAATAACTTTGATATGTAAATTAAAGTCACTGTACCAAATGTTATGATTTAGATAAAGATCTAGAAACACTAATATTTTTCATTACAGATTTTGCTTATCCAGCCGAAACCAGCCAAATCACCCAATTTAAGCCACATATGGAAAATGTCTGGACATAACTTTGTAGACTTGAGAACACTTAAAATCTAAGCCTATCAACAAGAGATTTAATATCCTAAGTGCTTCTCAATTTGTTACCACGGCACATTGTCCGGTCAATTTGAAATCACGATCAGATTTTCTGTTTAAAGCATAGGCAAAATCATTCCCCAGCACAATGCAAAACATTCCGAGTCTTCAGACACATGAAAGCTTTCAGCAGAGCAGCTGGTGCCTGTGGCATTATCTGCACCCACCAGCTGTGTGACCTTGCTCAAGTCCTAACCTCTCTTTCCGGGGTCTTCTTAACTGTAACACAAGCGAGGAAATAAAAGCTGCCACCAGCCTGAAATTAAAAAACAAAAAATTTCAAGTAACTCAGCCCAATGCTGGCACCTGATACATCCTCAATAAATGCTAGCTGAACAAGGACAGCCCCCTCAGATGATACGCAGGCCACAGTAACAGCACAGCACAGATGGAGGAAATGGTTCTACTCAGTGCTTCAGACATGGTTCAGATCTTCTATGAGGTCTGTATCCACAAGCGGCTACATTCAGAGCTACATTCATAGTTCTGTATGAGCCCCTTCCTCAGTCATCTCCAGTACAGATGCATGACATGTGATATATAGCCCTTCTATCTCTCCACTTCTGTCCAGAGCTTTCCTCAGGGAACATTCTAGAAGCCAGGAAATGGAGAAGGGCTAGATCACCTGTGCTTTAGCTTATGACCCTGACACCATTGAGAAGAATGCCAGGAGGTACCCAGCAAGGCAGAGTGAAAGGCCAGAAGGGAAGCAGGGGGAAGTCATAAGGACATTGAAACTTTTTTCCAGTGTTTCAGAGGGTCTTTAACAAGAAGTCAGAAGATGAAAAAAGTTGTCTCCAACTCAAGAAAAATTCTAGAGATCATTTTCTTTCTCCATTCTATCAGGCATTCACTGGTTTTGGGACATACAGTGAAGTCATGGGGACAAAGAGTTGCCCAGCAGGTATCTATGTCCTTGGAGAGGCCTGTCAGGAGATACACTGAAACCAAAAGCATCAGGTTTAAGATGCACATCTGGGGCACTATGGACAGGAGAGCAGACAGATGAGAAGTCTTCAGATGAGGTGAATACAGAACTACAAGGGAGCAGGTGCCATGTGTTGCTCCTCAAATGGTTTGGAGAAGCTGCAGTGAAAAGGGGACAGCAGAAGGGGTAAGAGGTCATCTAGATTATGAGGAACCTCAATCTGAGGACCATGAGGGCCAACAAGAGAGTGGCCTGCTTTGTTGGGCACATTGCCAAAGGCCTTCTGCCTCCTGACTTGTTCCCATCGCTGGGCATCTGCAAGCATGGCAATATTTCCAACCATTCCCATCATTGACCCTTGGAAGGCATGGTACTTCACTTCGTCTTACACTTTGGTGTCCTAGATCTGGGATGGGGAGGGGGTGAGTGGCTCCAGTTGCTGTAAATGACAAAGAATACCATCTGATTCCAGGGTCAGTGCCCCCTGACATACACCCAATTCACACTCGCCATCAGTCCCACAAAATCAGCTTTCCCTTGTGAATATTCTGGACTCCACAACTTAAAGATCCTTCTCCCTCTCTGCCAAAGTCTAGAGTTCTTCAAGTTCTCTGTCTTCCTTCCAGAATGTCCTGTCTCCTTCCTTCCCAGGCCCACATCCTAATTCAGACTACAGTGGCCTCATACATTAATCTCTTCACAGTGGCACCTTAGCTCTCTATCACCTGATATCCCCTTAGTTAGTATTTTCTGTTATCCTGCCACCTCTGCCAAAGCTGACAGGATTCAAACTCACAATAGGATAGAGCTGATCAA
Source organism: Crocidura indochinensis (assembly GCA_004027635.1). Taxonomy (NCBI): domain Eukaryota; kingdom Metazoa; phylum Chordata; class Mammalia; order Eulipotyphla; family Soricidae; genus Crocidura; species Crocidura indochinensis. The sequence continues at coordinate 9,408 of PVKC010044052.1, read as the reverse complement.
TTATAGTGGACTCTGCATGGCCAAGGGATTTTCCAGTAGCCTCTCATTTATAACTCTTTTTGTGTTTTGTTTTGTTTTTGGAAGGGCACACCTGTTTGATGCTCAGGGGTTAGTCCTGGCTAAGCGCTCGGAAATTGCCCCTGGCTTGGAGGAACCATATGGAACGCCAGGGGATCGAATCGCGGTCCTTCCTTGGCTAGTGCTTGCAAGGCAGACACCTTACCTCTAGCGCCACCTCGCCGACCCCTCCTTTATAACTCTTACCTGGTTGTATCTTCTTGTTAAATGAATTTCTTGTCCACCCAACTTCTGAATGCGACCTTCTTGCAAATATAACTAAAATGAGGGCATATTGCATTAAGGTGAGTCTTAAACAAATGACAAATATTTTTATAAGAATACAAAGCAGGGGTCCAGGAGCTAGTTCAAGGATTCAGAGGGCAGTCTTTGATCATCAGAAATGATCCCCCACCAAGCATCATGCTAGGTGAAGCTCTTGAGCACTAACAGGTATATACCCACCATAAAAAAAAGAAGTAGAAAAGGAAGAAGAAAGAGCAGGAAAAGGGCATTGAGAAAAAAAGAGGAAAAGAAGGAAGGAAGGAAAGAAAAGAGCAGGATAAGAAGGAAGAAAAAGAAAAGTAAAGAAAAGAAAAAGCAAAGATAAAGCCCCACAAGAGAAAGATGATCAAATGACACTGGAGATCCAGATGATACTTTGGATTATAAAGTTTGTAGATGGCCAAGGATGGCCACGAGTGACCACCAAGAGCCCAGAGAGATAGAAGGCAGTTTCTCTTAAAGAGCTTCCCAAAGGGGAAGGGGGAGGTTAATAAAAAAAAAAAGTGCTTCCCAAAGCTCCACCAAAACCTTGATTCCAGACTTCTTGCCCCACAACTCAGAGAAGACATTTTTTTGAGGCAGCATAGAATATGGCATGACAGAAGTCCTAGGGAACAAACACATAGAGTCATGTGCTCAAGGATCTTCCTTCCAACTGCCCAATGAGTCTTTCTGCAGGAACGCACACTGCTCCCCCATTCCCTAGGCAGAACATACACCATGCTGTAGCAATGCTGGAATTCAGAGAAAACACCTTCAATCAGAGGCCACTAATATAAGTTTGGATACCATGAATGACTAATGGGTATCTATGAGCTCCTTTACTTGTCCCTCTTGCACACATGAGAGGGATTGGATTTTACAGTCAAAAGCTTTCCCTCTAATTCTGGATGCCATTTTCCCAAATATTTGCCTATAGTCACCAGTGGAAGCAGATTCATAGCATTCAAATTCACCATCAGTTGAGTTCCAATCTCCCTTTTGAGACTCATCATCATCCTCACACACATACCCCCCTCTGTCCCCAAACATCACACATGAAAAAAGGAGCTGTAGGTCCAGTTTTATCTGGATCTCTCTCACACACACTCACACACACACACACACACACACACACACACACACACACACACACATTGCATGCTTGGCCCTGTCCTATCTATTCCAAGTCCTAAACCCTTGCAGTGCTTCCCCATCACACCACTTTCCACGTGACCCTTTTTTATAACAAGCCACTAGAAATCCACATTTCTCCTTTAGGGTTGTTTAGAACTTATATCTGTACTTGGGTATTCCTACTATGAGCTACTTTGTAGTTCTGACTAAATTAAACCCCATCCCTTACCATCTGTGGAAATGGAGCAAACTGCAAACTCACTTTAGGCCTCAGTTTCCCCATCTATATAAATGATGCAATTTTAACACTGACAACAGGGTCTGGGAGGGTAGGAGAAGATAATACTTAAGTACTTAGTACTTAGAGCCTATTACTTAGTACCTTAGTACTTAGTGCCTAGTAGTTAGTACCTAGTATTTTAGTGCTTAGTACCTAGTAACCCTCAATGTATATTAGTGAACATCTCCAACATTCTTCATTATGTCATCATGTCATAATCAAATTCTTGTATTGACTTCTAGCAGAAAGTTGTATAAATGCAGAGGAAGAGAGAGGGAGAGACAGAAGACTCTTCAAAATAAAATACCTGCCCCCCTGTGCTGCATAGTTCTTCATGTACCAAGGACAGCATATTATTATCCTCATAAAACTCCCTCTTCCTCAGAGATTAAAGAGCTGGGAGTATCTCATCATTCCCCTGAGAATGATGCAACAGGTAAGCATCATTTTTCTACTGTCCTTAGGTGCCTTGAGAGAGAAAACAGTACAAGCAGGGCTGACCTGGCATAGGAGATAGCCATTCTGGGGGGTGGAGCAAAGAAAGGAGACTGCCTTTTTACACCACAGGCAGCTGGCCTCAGCTCTATTGAAAAGCAAATGAGCATGCTGGAGGCAATGGGAGCAAATCCTGGATAGAAATGCCTTCCTAAACTCCTGGACTCATTCATTTGCTTCTCATTCATTCATTCATTCATTCATTCTTTCACTGAGCTTCACTGCGGTGCACAGATGGTATCAAGTAAGGAGATACCATTGTGATGATGTATTTAAGGGAATTAGTCAATGTATCTTTAAGGGGTGATGATACCCCCCCTACATAGTTGGACTGGACTTCCCCTGCAACTGACAACTGCCCCAAAGTATAAAAAGGAGAGTCTGGGGGCCCGGGAGATAGCATGGAGGTAAGGCGTTTGCCTTTCATGCAAAAGGTCATCGGTTCAAATCCCGGTGCCCCATATGGTCCCCCGTGCCTACCAGGAGCAATTTCTGAGCATGGAGCCAGGAGTAACCACTGAGCACTGCCCGGTGTGACCCAAAAACCAAAAACCAAAAAAAAAAAAAAAAAAAAAAAAAAAAAAAAAAGGAGAGTCTGGCAGTTATTGGGGCACAGAAAAAAACTGGAGCAGAGCCTGCTGGCCCACAGGGGGCTAGAGGCCCAAATGCTGCCTGCTTCCTTTCTTTTTCTCTCTCTCTCTCTCTCTGTCTGTCTGTCTGTCTCTCTCTCTCTCTCTGTTCTCTCTCTGCTTCTGTCACTCTCTCTCTGTCCCTCCACATCCAAGGTGCTCAGGTGGAGGTCCCCTGTGGCTACATTTTGGTGCCCCTGAGTGGGAACCTCACCCCACCTGGCAGCTGGAGGTGGGCTCATTGGCCCATGCAGCCTTGCAGCTCGGCCTTTGCATCACTTCACTAAAAGTAAGATACCATCTTACTACTCTATCCTACAGTAGAAGGATCCTAGAAGTAATGAATAGCTACGCATATTGAGAAAGGCCAGAGAGGCAGGAATAGCCTTATATGAATGTAACCCAATCACACAAGGTTAGGGTCTAGCCTCTGTAATAAGAGGGAATAGGAACGCTATTAGAGACATTCTATTTATAATAACCTCCTCTTACATTTGTTTATAAAGTGGAATAAAATATTCAGTTCAGTTCTGACAACAGTTTTCCAAGCATAAAAAAAATGTCTTTCCTGCCAACTGCAAAAACCCTTCCCAGTTCTACAGAAGCCATCCTGCTCCCCAACCAGAAACCCCTAATGTAGGGTGGAGTTAGTTCTATGACTAGAGAGAGGATGCATTGTGAATCAGAGTTTCCCCAATGTCCATGGGTCTTCCTCCCCCAGACTATCTTGCAACTAGCAGAAAGCGTAGAAAGCAAACATATACTCAAATGTGTGATTCATCATGGTTATCAGTCACAATAACCAAAGAGGGGAAGCAATGTATCTGTCTGCTGAAGGATTGCTGGATCAACATTTGGTGGACACATCCAGGACACATCTCCTGCAGCCTTAAAAAAGAAGGAAATTCCCAATATGAATGAACCTCAAATACTATCTCACTAAGATGAATTGAGAAGGACAAGAACAAGTGTCATATAATTCCCCTCACCAGAAGTACCTTTAGAGTGGTGATGTTCACATATAGAAAGCAGAATAGGTCAGAGACCTAACTCTGGGTCACAATGTTTGACTTTGGAATGGAACAAGAAATTTGGGAGATAACCATGCAAACACAATAATATAATGCAGTTCATGCACTCGTTGTGTGTTTAAAAATGGAACAAGTGGCACATTCTGTGTTCAGTTCATCATATGGAAAAACATGTGGGACTTCTAGAAAGCTAGAGTAGGTAAAGCATAGCTGGGGAGCCCCTCCCTGGCCCCTTATTAGTTAAAAACTCATTTCAGGCACTTTGGGAGTGGCCTAAGTCATCGCTTCCCCTACTGCTCTCTTCAGGAGGAGGTGCCACTCATGGCATGACTCATCACTGGCTAGTAGTGTGTTACACGAGGCACTATAGGATGTTTGCTTCAAGGACTCAGCTTGTGGGACAAATTGGGGAACAGACCAAGATATCTTCTCAGATGAAAGAAGAGACACCTTCCCAAGGGGCCCTCAGATTATCAGATTATTTCCTTCAGAACCACCTCATTTGAGACCTGTCTGTTGGCTTCTCAGTCTCTACCAACATTTCCTCTCAAAGCTATTTCAGACATTTTTTTTCCTAATCAGCCCTCATCCCCCCTGAATCTCTTATTAATTTCCAGGTACTATCTATCCTATTTGGGTACTCTGCCTATATCTAATCTTGTGATTTACAAAGTATAAGTAAACTTCACTCTGCACTAACCCATCCTACCTGCATGGAGGTATCTACCTCAAAGAGCATGGTTGTTCCATAGGACTTGCTCTACGTGGGAGTGGTTCTGCAGTGATGGATGTTGGGTGCCTAGAAAACAACACTCTTCCCCAAAAGCCTCATGTGCTCTGAAATTATTTCTGCCACTATGAATGCACTTCTTTTTTCACAACCAACTCGTGCAAGAAAATATAAACTCTGCCACTTCCAAGGTGCCCAGGAGCTACACAAAACTCTGGAGGCATATAAAAAACTGAATAAGTTAGAATTTGAGTCAGCTGGTGTGCCAGCTCTGAGTAAACAAATAAGCAGGTGCTACAGGAGTTGAGAATAAAGCACGCAGCAGGGACACAGAGCTGGGATAGGGCCACTCTGCTCAGAGACCCGATTTCTGTGATGCCTGTCACCCCTCCAAAGAGACATTAATTTAGCAAGGACTCATCGGGTAAGTAGGGCCAGGGGAAGAAAAGGAAAATCGAGTTCTTGAATCCCCACTTAACTCATTAACTCAACAACTTGTTCAGAGCTGGAGCTCTGCATTGTGCCCTGACAGCCTTAATAGCACAGTACCGAAAGGGCTAGAAGAATGGGCTCCAGAAGACAGAGTTAGGTTTGTGTCTTCTGTGGCTTGAGGCCTGGGTAAGTTCCTTTAGCACATATTTTTCTTATTGGTGACATGAGGATAATAACTGCACGTATCTCGAGGAGCTCTTGTGAGGATTAAATAAGGATGATGAACAAAAGACCACAGAGCTAGGAGGAATGCTCAGAACCTACTAGTGTTTGCTGTTTCCTTTGTATCAACTGAACTTCCTTCATTCTTCCAGAGCCTGTGCAGAGAAATGGGGAAGCCCCCTACTGTGAAGCATCATGGGAAACTGCATCTTTTCTCTCAGGCCCAAAGAAATTAAGAGCAGAAATTTATTATTAGGAACCAGAAAACCTGCCTAGCTAGCGAGGGATGGCAGAAACTACCAACAACATCCCCCATATCTTTCCCTAAAGGATAAGAGGCTGGAAACTTTCATCTGAAATCTTTATTTGCAGTCACATTCTAAATGTGCCTCAGGGAATCAGCCCCTAAGTTAATCGCCATCAGGCTGTAACCCACTCTTTCTACAAACGCCTTCCTGTGACTATAAAGACAAGATGGTGGCTTTGAGGATATGATGAGTCTGCCATCTTCCAACCCATAAAGCTCTTTTTCCACTTGTCATCTCATCTCTGGGTTGAACAGACCCTTCATATTCATAATCTTTTTAAAAGGCATTCTCCCCAAGAGTCCATCTCTGCACACATTTCTTATGCGGATTCCTGGTCACTCAACTCCAATGCTGGAAACTTCCTCTACAAATCTGATGCCTGTGATAAGCTCATTTGGCAGACACTCTGAGTAACTAATGCCTACAACTGTCACCGTTTAGAGAAAGATTTAATAAATGGGGTGTTACTCCAAGTCCAGCTTCAGGAGCCAAGCTGTCTCTGCCTCCCCTATCCTGCAGAATTTGTGCCGGCACTGGCCATGAATGGACACCAAGAGGCAGAGCATTGCGTGTCAGCCACACTCAACACTTGATTGGTGACAGTAGAGACGCTTGTCCAGGAGAGGAGAGGAAGAGAATATAGATCAGCATTCCAGCATGGCATCATCAACACTGAGTTTTAGGGGGTTATTTATTTATTATGTGACAATGGCCAGAATGTATACACTACTCCAGAATCTACCATGGAAATTCAAACAGCTTTGTAATCCCTGTTTACAAAGCACACAGAGAAATTAAAACAGGCTTAACGGGAGCAGTGTTTGTGCATATTAATAAGCCTAAAATCTAAATCTGGATTTTGGAAATAAAAAGGGTAAAAGAGGATTCATTTCAAACTAATTTGCTTTTGAATATGACACTTTGCATGTCAAACAGTACAGGGGATATGGAGATGCGGCCTTAACAGGCATTTCAAAGCATCTGCACACGAGTTAAGGGGCTGAGGTTCTTAAAAAGAAAGGAGCACACTTTTCTCCCCCATACCCCACCTGATGCCTTCCAGAGTATCACTCTCACGGCCACCTGTGTCCTCTACTCTGTGAGGAAACAATGAATAGCACAATTGCACATCTCTATTGTGGTCACAGACTTTCTCTTTACTGTTCTGTGCATCTTTTCCTTACTTGGTCCCGTGATAACACCAATACAAGAGCACTTGACACCTTAAGGACCTTGGTCTTGGGAAGGGTTAGGTAAGACTGAGACAGAGAAGGAAGCCAAGCCTAGACACAGACTGAGTTCAGATCTGCTTCTCACTAGCTGCAGGTACTTTCATTCTCGCTTTGCTTTCTCCTCTGCCACACAGCAATAATCCCTGCCTTTGAGGTGAGCCCTAGAGAGCAGAATATGGGAAGCTAAAAGGTATTACCTCCCTTCTCCTTGCTCTATTTTGAAAGAGCAATAAATAAAGAAGGGGCAAGCAGTATTTCATGGATACTCTACAAGTGAACAATCAGCCCTCAATGTCCTATCAGGTACATCTGCACTAAAGAAGAGACATAAATCCAAAAGTTCCATAATAGGGCATGGTCGTCCAGGGTGGTTATCAGGATGGGGGTGGACACAAGCATGAATGTCCTGATCCCTTGTGTCCTCTGGCTGCCTTTCTCTGGCAGGTGGCACCTGCTTCTGACTGACAGACCTCCAGCACAAAATAGGCACAAGGTGTAGGGTGACAGAATCTGGCCCTAGGGCAGAGCTCCAGGTTCAGCCAGTAAAACTTAAGTGGCCCCCTTGGGAAACATAAACAGAGAAGGAGGGGGTCAGACCTAGTTCACCAGATCCAAATTGGAAAGAGCCACAGAATTATTCAACACTTAGCTCTCCCCCAATCAGACACCATCTACAGCAGTAATAAAAGCTGCCCCCTTTCCCAGGTTCTACTCGTTCAAGCTCATCCCGAATAGAAAAGGGCTCTATCCCTTCTGTGCTTGTCTTTGAGCTTTGTGGGCCACAGGTACCCAGAACGGACTGTTGTGGGCACTTTCCTTCTGCTCAAGAAAGTTCTTTCTGCATCTTTGCCTTTCCTCCTCTTTTCCTTCCCCACTTATCTACATCTTACACTTCCTCCTGCCAGCTCTCATCTGCCTTTGGACTTTGAATCTTTTCTGTACCCCGTTCCTTCCCCTCTCCTGTGCCAGTTCTCCAGTCTTTCTTTGTCTTGCCCTGTTCTTTGCCAGCTCATCCCCACACAATCTCTCCTCACCTGCTCTCTCTCCCACCTCTCTCCCACACCTCTCTCCTCTAGTTCATCTCTCCTTTCTCAGACTCTCCGGCTACTTCCCATCTCCCAGCCCATTTCTCTGGTTCTTTCTTCTTTCAGGGTCAGGACTAGGTCTGGAAGGCACAAAGGAAAAGAGGTACTGATTAACTCAGTAACTAGAAAAAATTCTACTTGAAGGTTACATCTTAACATCAAAGTGAATATGAATGGATAGAACACCACCACAGCAAATGTTTTGGGGATAACTAAACAAACAAACAAGACTACGAAAACCATATGACCTACCACTCCACTTTGGAATATTTATTTCAAGGAAACAAGTATATAAGTTTGAGTGAGGGCTGGTGTAATTAAAAAACTGAGTTTAACTCAGGTTCAGTTATAAGTACCACACATGGTTCCTGGAGTAATCCCTTAGCACTTCCTTAGCACTCCAAATAATCCAAAAATTGGGGCCAGAGCAATAGCACAGAGGGAAGGGTGTTTGCCTTGCATGCAACCAACGAAGCTGCAATCCCTGGCATTCCATATGGTACCCAAAGCCTGTCAAAAGTAAGTTCTAAACACAGAGCCTGGAGTAATCCCTGAGAGTTACTAGATTTGACCAAAAGAAAAACAACCAACTAAACAAACAAAACCCCACAAATTTAAAAAAGTTCCCTCAGCACTATCCTACAATACGCAAGACCTAGAACAGCCTAACAGCAAATGGACCAACTAGTAGCTGGAGAAAGGGTTTTGAATGCTTTCTGGAATGTCACACAGCTACAAATGATGACATTTTGCCTTCTGCAATTATATAGATGAAATTGGGGGTGATGGTGCTAAGTGTAATAAGCCAGAGAAAGACAAAAAATACACTTACTATTTGTAAAAGAGAAATAAAAGACAAGAACAAACACAAGAGAAAATCAAATTGCAACAATAAGGCAGTGGTTTAGAGAAGAGAAGGGAAATAGGATGAGTAAACCAGAAGCAGAAATGCAGGGGTCTGTTTAAAGGTGAAAAGTGAACTCATAGGGACAAACATACCAAAGTCTATATGATGGTGAAACTCTATCCCAAAGGGATGTCAGAAACCAAGGGGGACTTTATTTAAAACATTTAAAATGAGAGGTAGAAGTTTGTTGAAAGTCAGAATCAAATCATCCCCCAGCCCTGCTTTGTTTCCTCTTATCAGAATCTGCTCTCAAATTTTATTTACAAGACCAGCTAGCCTGTAGAATATTTAGTGCTGATCTGATTTTTGCTAATTTTTCATTAAAATGCTTTTAATTGTGAGTCAAGAGTTTTGTCACCCCTTACCTCCTCCACTGAACAGAAACTTTCTCGAGGTCCCATTCCTTTTCTGGGATCCTTCTGATTCCTCTCGTCCCCCTGGATATATTCCTTCCTTCACTGTTCCCTTCCTTCATTTATGTCAAAGCAGCTTTCTTTCTGTTCTCTGTATGTGTGTCTCTCTCCCTGTCTCTTTCTTCCCCCCCCCACTACCCCATCCCTGCCCCCTAGGTTATGTTGGCATTCCCCTCATTTCTCTTC
>PVKC010044051.1:0-11678 GCA_004027635.1 Crocidura indochinensis | reverse complement strand
ATTATTAATATGATATTAAGTTAACACAGGCAATATATGCCTCCCAATTAGGTTTTCCTAGATACTCTTGTGGGGAGTGGAGGACAAAGCACTTTTTTGTATCACATATTTTGGTTAAGAGTTTAAGATATGTTTTACGGCATTTTAGAGTCCTGTAATGTCCTTGAGTTGGGAGTTTCGCTGCATCTGGATCCAGTATGAAAATGATTTATTTTTATTTTATTTTATTTTATTTTTTTTGGTTTTTTGGGTCACACCCGGCAGTGCTCAGGGGTTACTCCTGACTCCATGCTCAGAAATTGCTCCTGGCAGGCACGGGGGACCATATGGGGCACCGGGATTCGAACTGATGACCTTTTTGCATGAAAGGCAAACGCCTTACCTCCATGCTATCTCCCGGGCCCCTTTATTTTCTTTTATTATCATTGAATGCATGCCCAAACAATGAGTTTCATCTCATTATCATTATTTGTGAGAATAGTCCATATCAGAAAGACCAGAAACAGCAAGTTTTGGAGTGTGTGGAGAAGCAGAATTCTTATAACCTATTTGATGGGAATGTAAATTGGTTCAGATTCTATGGAAAACAGAATAGAGACTTTACAGAGCGCATTTGCCATATGTTTTGGCAATTCCACATCTAGATTTCTACCAAACAACACAACACTACTAACTAGAGGCTGGAGCTAGCAAGCTCAACAGACTGAAACACATGCTTTGCATGTTGGATGCCCTAGATTTAATTCTCAACATCACAGCATCTTCCAAACACCACTGGGAACTACCCCAGAGCTCTGAGTTGGGAGTAGCTTTGAATATGGCAGGGTACTATTCACAAATCAAAACAAAAGAAACCATTAATTAGAAATTACATTTGCATACCTATATTCACTGAAGTATTATTTGATATTTAGAGCTAAGATCTAGAAACAACCCAACAGCCCAAGAACAGAGGAATGAAGATGTACAGATGTACAGATTTAAAAGATGTACTGTATGTATATATACACAATGGAATACTATACAGTCATAGGGAAAATGAAATCTTACCTTTCATGTTATAATAAGTGGAAATGAAGGGTATCATTCTAACTCAAGTTAAGTTAGGAGGAGAAAGATGAATATTAAATTATCTCACTCATGTTTAGGATATAGGAAAAACCTGGACAAAACCAAGAGAAAACCAAGACAAAACCAAGAGAAGCAAACCAGTGGACACAGGTAGCCTAATTGTAATGACTGTATTGGGAGGAGAGGAAAGGAATTAAAGAAAAAAAGAAATCCAATGGGTTGGAGTGAGAGAACATTAATAGTCTGGTGGTGATGGTGTAATGACATACATTTTGAAGAGATTTAAAATTGTATCCCTAAAGCATGTGCATAAATTAATGCCATATATATAGTGTTATCTCCATCAAATAAAAGCTCTTGGAGAAAATGAAAAGCTCTGCTTTCTTACCTTTCTGCCTTTGGTTTGGGATTTTAATTTTGAAGTTGGATCTATAGTTTATTAAACAGAAAAACATATAACCAAAAATCATCACAATATTCCCACTCTCTCAGAATGAGTTTGTGCTCACAGTGCTGTTGCAAACTATTTCCTGGATTCCTTTCCTCGGCACAAATAGCTTTACTGTATCATCAGTATCTTCAAAGGATTTGAAATATGAAAATCTGAGATGTACGTGATAAGCAGCAGAAACAGAGCTCTCACACCTGCAGGTCCCTTCCCCAGCTTTTTCTGAGAAAGTCATTGCCATCGTGTTTATCAGAGGATATAAAGAGAAAATTCACTAGTGGGCAAAACAGAAGCATTGTTTTTGGTTTGCATGCAAAGCAACTGTGTTCATCAGGCTTCCTAAGGCATGTTTTCCTTTTCGCCAAATGGAAGTGTCAGAAATCTGATAGCCAACTGCGGATGCTTAAGAGAACCAGCCACACATGTAAGGAAGATATTAACATCCTAGTCACGACTGTGAGCAGTTTATTCTGGAGTTCATTCTGAGGAGGTAATGACTAGGAAAATGACAAAGAAAACTGTTACTGACCATTAGTGAGCAATCACTCTGTCATATTACTGAGATAATTTAGATAAATGCGGGGTTTCACTGTCTCCCAGGGAGACGGGCTGCTGACGTCTTGTATAAAGGCAGACCGCTTAAAGGTTGCTTTCTGCAGATGTATATTTTTCACGAGACAGATTCAGAATAGTCGTGTCTGTGCCTGCCATTGGATGTAGTAATCCTCATGTTCAAAGAGTGCTTTAAAAACGCCTGACTGTTCTCTATGTCTGGCACCTAGATATGATCACTGAAATGCCCCATAAAGATTTTTCAGCCACTGTGGAGGGCAGTGTTTGGAAACACAAGGTATTTAATCAATGGATGCCGGGCATGCCATATTTTTGTTCAATTGACTTCTATTATTTTAGCAGCTGCTAATTATGCATTGTTGATATTGGGAGGCTAGTAACAGATTTCTCTGTCCCATCTGGGTTATCTGGCTTCTCCAAAATGGAATTTCTCCCCTGCAAGAATGTTTGTAGAATTTTTGATGGTGCCATTTTTTGAGGTTGATGATCAATGAAATCAATTCAAAATGAGCAGGTAGAGAGCTGTCTTCAAGGAATAAGGTGAAAATTATGTTGTGTTGTTTGCAAAGCATGTCATTTTGTCTTTGTTGTCACAGAGCCCTCTCTGGTATCATCTATGTCACTAGGTGACAGGAGAAAAATAGAAGCAACTATGCCCATTTTCAGAATAGAGCACAGACAAGTAAATTCCTAGAATCATTTGAGAAAACTGACCAAAAAATGATTACAGTGCCTAGCCTGTTTTCCTACTCAGGTCCAGGAGCTCTGTGGAGCATGGATTACAGTATGTGTGGGAATTGGGACTCAGAAAGCCACTCACAGTCAGTATCTGCATCTCATTAGTTGTATGAATGGGCTTCTCAGATTTTTCTATTATGTGGCTTCTTCATATCAGAAATGGGGTGACAAATAGCATCTGTAGCTCAGGAGAAAGTAAGACTTAAGATAAGAAATATATGACATGATGATAATGATAGTGATGAAAAACTGTTTTGGGGGGGCACACCTGATGCTCTTCAGGGGTTACTCCTGGTTCTGTTATCAGAAATCACTCCTGGAAGGCTCATGGGACCATATAGGATGCTGGAGATCATGTTGGCCTCAGATGCATGCAGAGCAAATGTCCTACCCACTATGGTATTATTTCAGCCCCAGTGACACTTTTATTGGGGGGAGATTTCAACCACACCGAAGGTGCTCAGGGTTTTACTCCTGGCTCTGTGCTCAGAAATAGCTCCTGGCAGGCTTGGGGGATCATATTGAATGCCTAGGATCAAACCTGGGTCAGCCTGCTGCATGCAAGGCAAATGTCATGCCGCTGTGTTATTGCTCAGGCCCTGAGTGATGATAAACTTTTAAAATCATAAATCCTACCTTCAAATATCCAAAGATAGTTTTATATATGAATACTATGCTTTTATGGGTAACACATCCCTATGATTGTCCTAAAACAAAGGAAGGACAAGAAGTTCTAGCTATTTTCTCACCTTCTATTTTGCTTTTTTTTTTAAGTCAGTTGTACCTAGACTATCCTCTAATAGACCATATCTTGCCTTTCAGCCATCTGAATTGGGAAGCATACACTTCTTTTACAATTTGTAAAATGATCAGTACAGACAGAGGTAAATGACAACCAGTACATCTGACTGGAGAAAGGAAAGTTTCCATATTCACAAGCAGATACAGGCTTGACCAACATGAGACATTTAGTCTATATAGTCAAAGTCTTCTGGAATTCCAAAGTTCTTATTGATTCTATTCTCTTCGAGTCCAAGTTTTCTTTTAGCCCAAGATTTTATTGCAAATATATTATCAGTCCATCTTTTGGCAGCTTTTTTTTGCTACTTCATTTGCTTGATGTATTTCTTCCACAATTTGTGGGTCACATTCTCTGTATTTCTCTACTTCAGTCCTTAGCTGTTCCCTTTAATAATGAAGTGAAAAAGTTTTGCTAACATTGCTCTTTCTTCCATTTCATGTTGACCAATTTTAGCCTTCTCGATGCTTTTTTTGTAGATTTGCATGATTTTGATTTCCTTCAGATAACTGAGATTCCAAAACCTCCAAATTCCATTTCCTTGCATGAAGAGATTTACTTGGGAAAACCCAGTAATAATTGGCTCTTCCAACCTGCTCAGACAACCATACCATCATCAACCAAGCTCTAAAAGACTTCTTTTTTTTTGGGGGGGGGGCACACCTAATGATGCTCAGGGGTTACTCCTGGCTATGCACTCAAAAGTCGCTCCTGGCTTGGGGGACCATATGGGAAACCAGGGAATCGAACCATGGTCCGTCCTAGGCTAGTGCAGGCAAGGCAGGCACCTTACCTCCAGCGCCACCGCCTGGCCCCTAAAAGACTTCTTTGACTGAGATAGCAGTAATGCCTTTTTCTTTGGAGCAATCTTCTCCATGTATTTTAATTGAAATATATCTTTCATCTCAAAAAAAGTTTTTTTCATCATACAAGTTCTCTTCTTCTCCACACTCAGTCCTTTTTATCTTTGACATGGCACTTCTGGTGGCCAGAAGGGACCAGGAACCTTCTATTTTGCTTTTGATTGTATCCTTACACATGTAGAATACACATTTGCTCCATGAATATAGATGTGTTTTGTTTGTGCATTTGAAAGTGGTTGATAAATGGCAACACAGTCCGAGAGCCTGCCTAATTCCTGTAGCTCAGGACAGAAGAACTTGCTATTGCATTTAGGAATCAACTGTACTTGTAGGTAAGTGCGATCTACCATGTTTTGGGGTGCAGCCACAGCAGAGGACACTCTGTCAGAAGCGATTTCTGAGTGTATAGTCAGAAGTAACCCCTGAGCACTACCTGGTGTAGAAAGAAAAGAAAGTAAAAAGAGAAATAAAGAAAGAAATGAAAAAAGAGAGAAAGAAAAGGAAAAATGAAAGAAAGAAAGAAAGAAAGAAAGAAAGAAAGAAAGAAAGAAAGAAAGAAAGAAAGAAAGAAAGAAAGAAAGAAAGAAAGAAAGAAAGAAAGAAAGAAGGAAAGAAAGAAAGAAAGAAAGAAGGAAAGAAAGACCAGAGTGAAATCTCACTTGTGTGAAATAGAATCAAAGCAAATGAAAAAAGGCCAAGAAAAAAAAACAACAAAGCTTTGTACTCTAACAACAAAAACAGAACAGCAGAGAAGGGAAGGAGGTGTAGAAATGCAGAAGGGATGAATTAGGGGCTTATGGTAGTGAAACCTTTCCTAGTGGTTTGGAAAGTGGTCTGAAGTTTTTGTCCAAGGGGAAAACTGTTCTCCTGAAAAAAAATTTTTTTCTTCTTAGTTTTTGGGTCACACCCAGCCAAGTTCAGGGATCACTCATGGCTCTGCGCTCAGAAATCACTCCTGGCAGGCTCGAGAGGATCATAAGGGATGCCAGGAATCGAACAGGGGTCAGTCCGGTGTTGGCTGCTTGGAAGGTAAATGCTCTACCACTGTGCTATCACTCTGGACCCCTCCTGAAAACTTTTGAGTATTGTAAAGCAATGGTACTTCAATGAAAAAATGAAATTAATAAATTAATTGTTTCTCTTAATTTTAAATAAATCCTTTACTTGCTTCTAAAGGTCTTGAAGCTAGCAAGGCTAATGAAAATTCTTTTATGAGTGAATGGAATACTTGGTTTGGGTTTTTGCTTCTCAAAACATGTTCAGTTCCTGAGTAGAATCCATGAAATCCTGAGTAGATTATCCATGAAATTATTTCAAGATTCATTCTTCTGGATTCCAAACCAGATAGAAAAAAATTGAAGGCAGAATCTCAGAGCCCATAGCCACACTGTTACTATATTCCATTGTCAATGATACAGAACAGTAAATACACCTACTCCCATGGAATTAATACTAAAATATTCTCTAGTATAATTCTACAATATTAATTCTACAGCTTCTGAAGTGATTCTTTGAATATTTGGGGGGCTACATTATAGTGTGTTTCTTGTCTTGGATCTTACTTTTTCAAGGAGAAAGAGCAAGTTTCCTCAATATAATTATGTTCTTTGTTTTTTATTCTTTTTGGTTTGGGGTCACAGCTGGTAACACTATGCACACAAACATCGCTCCTGGTTTGGGGGGGACCATATGAGATGCGGGGGATTGAACCTCATTCGTCCTAGGCTAGTGCCAGCAAGGCAGACATCTTACTGCTCTGCGCCACCATACCGGCCCCAATATAATTATTTTCACTGTTAGTATAGGTGGCAGGACAAATAATAATATTGCCTATGCTAATAATTCATAGATTTTAATTCAACATTATTCAATGTGAAAAGTTCCATCCCAAGATTTATTACTCAGTTTGATTTAAATGCTAGTGCAAAACATGTCATAGAAATAAAGCCTAGCACAAATTCTAATTTCCTATTACTTTGAATTAATCACTTTTGCTTTACCGTTGCTTCTGCCTTAAATTCATTGCAAGTAGTTTTTCCATAAAAACCACAGCAACAATCCCTCTGGTTCCAAGAAACAAAATCATCCCTATCTGAAAAACAAAAGCCAAATCCAAGTTGAATATTTAATTCTTCATTTTCTGCCTTTCAAACTGGAGGCATATTTTAAGAGAAGTAATGCTAGAAACTCTAACCAGATTTTGTTTTTTTATTTCAGCATGTGGTTTTACAAGATAAAAGCTGCCATATAAAAAAAATTTTTTTTTTTGGTTTGGGGGGCACACCCAGTGGCGCTCAGGGGTTGCTTCTGGCTCTGTGCTCAGAAATTACTTCTGGCAGGCTTGAGGGACCATATGAAATGCTGGGGATCAAAACCAGGTCGGCAGCATGCAAGGCAAATGCCCTACCTACCCTATTGTGCTATCGTTTCAGTTCCTCCCATACAATCTTGTCTTTAGAAATAGGGGAAATAATGGGTCACTTGTAAATGACTTTGAAGACATATTTTTCTGCATTCCAAAACTTGTCACCTGAGATAGCTCCGTGGTAGGGCTTTTGCCTTGCAAGCAGTTGACCGAGGACCAATGGTGATTTGAATCCCGGCATCCCATATGGTTCCCCATGACTGCCAGGAGCGATTTCTGAGCACAGAGCCAGGAGTAACCCCTGAGCACCAGCGGGTGTGGTCCCAAAAAAAAAACAAACAAACAAACCAAAATCTGTCACCTCTTAAAGATACCTTCCAAGTTGGTTTCTAGTACCTGTCAGTGCCTGGCTGGAGCAAAGAGGAATTATGTACAGCCACAAGCTTTGAGCTCTGAGTCTGCTGGTGCTTTTCCTTCTCTTTTCTAGAACTGCTTTCACTCCCCCTCCACCCACTACCTTTTTATCCTTCATCTAATTACTTTAAAGTGGTCATTCAGAATTGGGAAGACTAAAGAGAAAGAAAAGCATGTTTTTTTTTTGTTTTTTTGTTTTTTTGTTTTTTTTGCTTTTAGGAAGGCCATGAAAATTGAAACTGAAAAAAAAAAAAGAAAAGGAAAAAAAGATGAGCTAGTACTTTCTGTTCAAAAAGCCCCTAGAAGGTTCTGGTTCCTGCTGTGCTTAGAACAGCCAAAGTGGGTAGAAATAATACAGAACAGAGGTCATGAGGCTATGTCTCACCAACTCTGGCACACAAATGAGCCTCAAGAGCCTTCAGCTGCCATGAGCGGAGGGAACCAAAGGTTCTGATTGCCAAGTGAACCTGAAATTTGTAAATTAATAGGTGCAGATGGTTGGGAGGTTTCTCTAAGAGAGGAGGTAATTGGGGGGGGGGGGTCAGCTCTTTCTATGCAGTCAGCAGCATGGGAGAGAAAGTCTTGCTGGTACTGGGTGAATGTGAAATGGGAGTTGTGGGAGCTGGAGTTTTCTCCTTTCTCCTTTCAAGTGTTTTCAAAGGCCCACTTCATGCTGGGGACCTTTGGTTAGCCCCGAGGTCCTCCCCTCAACTCCATCCCCATCCCTAGGACATTCTAGAGGCAGAGTTTATAAAACCCACTGTTTCCTGGACTCACTAGAGGTTGAGAGGCATTTTAGAGAATGGGGTGTTACTACTCCCCTCTCTACTCTAACCCCTTTGCTGTTACCTGGTGTCAGAAACAGCTCTTCTTCTTAGATTCTGCATAAGGATTGTCACATTTGTATGCACGGTTCTGTCTGTATTTCTGTTTCAGTTATGATCATACTGCCAACTGGTCATTCCATAGCTCCCCGAACCCCAAGAGCTGTGAATTCTTAGGGGAAAAATGAGGTGCTAGAGTGTCCTTCCATCTGGTTACCTGCAAAATCTCTAAGCAATGAGATACCCTAGAAAAAAAATGACTCTAAACTCTATATTATTTACCATTGAATTTATAAGGGAAACAGTGCTCTTTAGGTAAGGCAAATTATTTGATTCTCTATTGTGAGCCTTGGACAGAAAAGATAACTTGCCAGTTACCTAGAAAATATATACCAAAGTTAGAAAGGAATCTAGATCCAGGGGCCAGAGAGATAGGACAGTGAGTATAGAGCTTGCCTTGCCTGCAGCTGATTTGGGTTTTGGTCCAAACCACCAGGTTTAGTTCTCCAAGCTCTGCCAGGAGGGATCACCATGTGTAAAGCCAGGAGTAAACCCTGAGCACTGCTGGGTGTGGGCCACAAAGTGTCAACAGAACCTAGTCTCCTGGAACTCTTTGTTCTGTCATATTCCTACAGAACCATGGAAACGCTTACTTAGGCTTGACTATTCTTCCAGGCAATCAACTTTGTTGACAATGTTAGAGGTGTGATCTCAGTTGAGCCTGACTTTGAGTCACCGATGAGACACAGGCCTGACCAT
This sequence comes from Crocidura indochinensis, assembly GCA_004027635.1. Classification (NCBI taxonomy): domain Eukaryota; kingdom Metazoa; phylum Chordata; class Mammalia; order Eulipotyphla; family Soricidae; genus Crocidura; species Crocidura indochinensis. The sequence continues at coordinate 2,824 of PVKC010044051.1, read as the reverse complement.
GCAGGATGAAGCTGTCAATAATTTCTTTATTTTTCTTATTTTTGTTTGTTATTTTTTTGTTTTGTTCTGTTTTGTTTTAGACCACTCCAGGTGGCACTCAGGGATTACTCATGGCTCTGTGCTCAGAAATTGCTCCTAGCAGGCTCAGGGGACTATATGGATGCTGAAGATCAAACCCAGGTTGATCTCAGGTCATTAGCATGCAAAGCAAATGCCCTTCCACTGTGCTATTGCTTTGACCACCTCTGTGATTTCTTTGTATAAACAAATGCAAGGTTTCTTGCAAATTTTCTAAGTTGGGTCTCAAGTTTACAGTAAGCATTGGTTCTACTGTATTAGATATAAACAGACACCTCCCACAACATCCCAGGTCAGTCATTCTACACTCCTGACCTTGTCCCGGTTTAACCTCCAGACAGCCTCTTGCTCCTCTCCTCCTATTTCCTCTCCTTCCTTGGCATTTTCTTTTCTGTTATCTAGGGTCCAGATTTTTCCCACCTTTAAAATTCTCTACCTCTTCAGCTATGTGAACACTGCCTCATGGATTCATGCAGGGCACAGCCTGCATAGTGCAGTGGAAAGATCTTTGGATTAGTGAATTCTGCTTCCTGATGGGACAGGAGGTAGAATGACAGACTTGTCTCCGAATCGGGAAATTAAAATTTTTATTTAATTGCTCATAACTAAGAAACCTTAAAGTTACTTCAACTTAGAGAGGGCATTTACTTTCCACACCTGTAAAATAGAGCAATTAGTAACATATGCTCCACAATTAAAAATTATAGGACTGGCTGGATCTTTCTGCTATCAGGAAGTGAGAAATAGCTTTGCCCTTTTGAGGGACAGTTCACTGGTCCTTCTGAGAACTTTTTTTCACAGGCATTGGATCATTTCTAAGGAAGAAGCCTCCTGAGATAAGCATCATTGTGCACATAGTCTCTAGAGTCCTAGCTCAGATGTGACACTTCACAATAGACCTCTGATTAGCACCTAGGAGTCACGCAGGAGTTAGGCAGCTCCACCTCCTTCCAAATTCAGTTCTCTTCCTGCCAGTGCCCTGACAGGACTCCTCCCCTTGACTTCAGAGATGTGACTTCAGCAGGGAATATGCACCCGGGAACTATACAGCTGAGCAGAGGTTGCACCCCAGCATCAGGAAACAGTTGGCACATAGAACATCCTCTTCTGATGTTTTGTCCTCCCCCTCCTCCTTGTTAAGTCAGTAGATTTAGGAAAGGGAGGCTGCAAGGCACTTCAGAGTCACCTGCCCATCCATTTTGTAAAATGAATTGAGCTCATGGAAGCATCTCTGAGCACATTAAAACAAGGAAGAAAATTATGGAAGGGCCAGGAATGTTCTTCAAGTGGTAGAGTTTGAGCATTCAAGTCCACATGCAGGGCCTGAGTGCAATTCACAGCCACATCCCCGGATCCTCACCTGTATAGTCTTTAGGACCCAGAATATGTCTCACTGAGAAACCCTTAGACTGGCTAGGAATGGGGACAAGCACCCCTGGGGTGGTCTATAATTAAAAAAAAAAAAAGACTAGGCTTGGAGAGATAGAAAAGCAAATGAGGCCAATCCAGTTTCTATCCCTGACATCTCAAATGTCAGCAGGAATGATGCCAGGAGTAAGTCCCAAGGACAGCCAGGGGTAGCCCCAAAAGAAAAAAATGAAAATATGCAAAAAAAACCTATATGAGTAAGTTCATAGAAATAATAAAAAGAGACTTTTGCTGCCATTTAAATGTTCAAGAATGAAATCCAAACTGGTAGAAAGCTTCCAAATTTTTATTTTTTAATGAAGTAATTAATATCATGATGAAGATGATGATATGATGATAATGATGATGATGAGATATCCAAATTATAAAAGTGTGGAAAAGAAAGAAAAACTAAAGTAGTTCTTATTTACCAATAAGTAGAACTGGAAAAATATATTCAATGGAATTTATCCATAAGCTTGACTCTGAGGCAAGATTCTCTTTGTTAAATGCTTCCACCACTGCATAGCTGTGTGACTTTGTAGAAGTTACTAAACCTTCCATCTTCCATTTCCTTATCTGTACAATAAGAATAATTGGGAAAGCTGATAGTTTCTGATTTTAAAACTATCCTGGAAGCAAAACCTGTTTATTTTGGCTTTGGGGACTTCCCACTGTACTAGTTCTCCAACTCTCCCACTATATCCCTAGCAAAACATTGTATTTAAATTCTCTTTTATACCTTTGCACCTCTCTTCACATGTCCTTATCACATACAAATTAAACTTTCCTTATTTGATATTTCTTTTTGTATTGTTGTGGTATTTCAATTCCTTTTTTCCTGTCCTCTCTCAAACTGAGGTTGAGAGCCTCTAGAAGGACTACACTTATTTTCTGCTTACTTGATTTTTACCCATCTTTATTGATTTTCTTCAAACAAAACCACATAATTTGAACTATCTAGTCCCACCTCTCAAATAGAGGGAAAAAATAAGGGAGGGTACCAGGACCAAACAGATATATGATCACTATGTAGTAAGCTAGACACAGAAGGGACCACTTATTCTAGCAGCCCGAGGGGTGAGGGTGTGGGATGCAGGATGGGAATGGTAGGACAAATTTAGTGATGAGAATTCCCTGGTTCAATGTTAATATATACCTAAAATACTACTGTGAAAGATATGTAAGCCAATATGGCCAAAATAAAAATTATATATAATAAAAATTAAAAAATTTAAACTTTCCCTTTCTTTATAAAGCTGTGCAGTGATTACTATTATATGCTTTTTCTTGAGTTTATAAAGGTAAAGAAACTGGGTCTATCTCCTGAAAGTTTTAG
>PVKC010044050.1:0-11658 GCA_004027635.1 Crocidura indochinensis | reverse complement strand
TTTTTTTTTTATTTTCTTCAGTTCAGTTTTTATGGATTCTCTCATCATCTGAAAGAATTCTTAGTTGAGTTGGTTGAATTGTTCATCTATATATTTCTTAAGGTTAGTGATATCTTAATTTCATTGCTAAGCCATTAAGTATTGATTTAGGTCCTCATCTATAAGTGTTAGGCATTTGGTTGGACTTGGAGATTTGCCAGGATTTCTCTCAATACTCCCCAGTGTGAGTGTTTTCCTTAGCTTCTCCACTGATTAGTGGTTTGGAATGCTAGAGTATCAGGTATTTAAGAAAGCGATCTATTGAATTGTTTGTATGAAATGTGGCTCGAGGTATATTTTAATATAAATTTTCCTTTGAGAAAAGGAGAGTTGATGGGAAGGAGGAATGTTTTAGTAATGGCACTGGAACCCAGAAGGAAGCTGAAGGAAGGCTGCTAAGGTGGCCCTATTCACATTTGGTGGAGTGGATTAGGACCAGAGTTTTTCTGTTCCTGCCCAGACACATAGTTGACTGTCCCTACGGGTCAAAAGATCGTAATGTTTCTGGGACCCAGAAGGAGACTGAGAAAAGACCCAAGACAACAGCCCCTTTTGCGTTTGATTTAAGGAATTTAGATGTGAGGGTGCCTATCGTCTCCCAAACAATAAACCTGATTGACCGAAAGGTGAGGCAATCACGGATAGCACCGGAACTAACTGAGAAGGAGGTTGAGGGAAGGCTGCATTGGAGGCCCCATTTGTGTTTGGTGGGGGGGATTAGAACTGGAGTCCTTATATACTATTTTAATTCTCCCACCCAGAAGCATTTTATACTGCTTTTATCAGCAACATTACAAGAATACACATTCACAAATGATAATACCAAGGAATAAGGCAGTTCATTCATGTTTACCCTTTATATATTTGATCCCTTTTGAGTAGTTTTGGACTAAATGTTTATTTCTATTTAATAAACTGGAAGGAAAAGTCACTTGGGTTTATTGAATGACATAATGCTTTCTTCCTTCCTGTTTGACAGCAAACTTTCATTAATGTGTTCCCTGGGGCACAGAAACAGGATAGAGGAGGACCTCTGTCCTAAATCTATCTCCAATAAAAACAGAATAATAATATTACTATGATAAACCTTGATATATTACTGTTTTGCTTTTATTGGTACATAGTTTAGTTAAACCTGATTAATCAGATGAAATTATTCATTCTTATTTGGTAAAAGTCAAGACTTCAAGAGACATTGGTGTTGTATCAATCAGGTTTCCATAGACTATGATTTACAATTTTTATTAATGATTTGAGTTTACTTTACATGTGATCAAATCCAGATCTTATGCATGCAAGGCATGAACTTTGCTTTGCAGCCATAACCTGACTCTACCTATTTATCTATTGTTATATTTATGTTTTTGGACCACATATAGCTGTGTGAGCTATGGCAAGCATGGATGTGATGTCTGTAGAGGCCCAAGTTGAGCACCATAACTTTTTTGAGAGGTGTTTTGCAGACACACCCAGATGTTCCTAGGGCATACTCTTGGATCTGTGCTTAGGAATCATTCCTGATGGTGCTCAGGGGAACCATATGTGGTGCTGGAGATCAAACCTCAGGTAAGGAAAGTCTTACCTTTCCTACTATATTATTTTTCTGACCCCTCTATATATAATTAATTAAAAAGTACTCAACATTTGTAAATATAAAGCTAATAGTTATACCTTTTGATGACAACATATCAGCATATACAAAAACTGGTAAGGAAAAAGTTGAATAACAAATTAATTCTAGTATAATTTTCCAAATAGTGCTCAGGGACTCTGAGGCTATTCCTAGTAATACTTTGCTAAATGGGTGAATAAATGCTAGACGTAGAACATACAGATCTGTTCCAATGTGCCATGGAACAGCAGAGTCATACCTGGAAGTATTCAGGGAACTGTGTGATATTCAGTTCAAACACAGTTTCAAATCACATGTACCCTACTAGAATTTTCTACTAAATAAATACAAAAGAGGGGTGCGGAAAAGCACACTTGCATAAGGAAATGCACAATAAGAATTATACATATTAAGGAAATACAGCTAAAGAAATATACAAAGGAACTGTACATATCCCCATTGAGTCTTTTAAAATAATCTGGGAGGGGATATATAATCCTGAGCACAGCTATAGCCTGTAATGTGGTCTTGTGGAGTCTGAAAAATGGCTCATGGTAGTCATGGGTTAAGGAATGTCCTTGAGCTGAGGGTCTATCAAAGCTGAATTCAGTAGCGAGCAGCAGTCTACAGTGAAGGGGGGGTGAGGAAAAAAAGGGGCCACCAAGAGCCCATCAACAGCAGCTCTGGCAACATCTTCTTCCTGGGCTGAGGTAAGGAAGGATGGGAGGCTCTCCTTTCATTTTGGAAGCCAATGGGTAGCTGGTTGGGTTGGCGAGGAACAATTCAGTTCCTGAGGAGTTAAGAACTGAGGGTAAAAAGGGTTAATTAGGGACATATCAGGGGTAAGAAAGTTAAAGGATAGAAAAGGATTTTTTTTTTTTTTTTGGTTTTTGGGCCACACCCGGTGACGCTCAGGGGTTACTCCTGGCTATTCACTCAGAAGTCGCTCCTGGCAGGCACGGAGGACCATATGGGGAACCGGGGGATCGAATCCCGGTCCGTCCTAGGTTAGCGCAGGCAAGGCAGGCACCTTATCTCCAGTGCCACTGCCTGGCCCCCAGAAAAGGATTTGTAAAATGGTAAGCAGGGAAGGGGGAAAAAGAAGGGTCCTATATAACAGGGGGGAGAACTATATACAACATAGACAGGTATTTATTATGTACAGTACAGATGAACATTAGACAGAATAAAGGTAGCTGTCACACACACAAATAGACAGACAATGAAGATAGATCCATCAGTTGCAGTTTAAAAACTGACAGAGGTGGAATGGGTCAGAGAACAAAAAGATATAAAGCTGGCAGGTCAGATGGAAAGGTTTTCCAGTTCCTAGACAAATCATCAGTGGTGAGGATATACTTTGCTGAAGAGAGGCTTTCTGGGTTAGATTGTACATGGAGCATTCTTAAGACAATCATAATTTTTAAGTCCAGAGTACTAAGTAATATGGAAATAAGCCCTGTAAAAGGTGTCTACACCATGATGTAACATCTAATGGGTCTTGAGTATGCAGGTTCCTTTCCTGGATGCAAACTGAAAACATAGACATTATGATATAATAGTAAACTAGCTTGAGTTAAAAATAAATTGCAAAAATATCTCAAGAATGACCACTGTAGTAAGAGTATGGCATGCAGTTGCCTATTCCAATGATATCTGTTGACATAGTCATTAGATCATATTAGCAGGCATAATCAAATGTAGAAAGCATAGATTAGAACATTTGTCAAGACATTATAAGGAACACTGTATTTGGCGTCTAAGATAATATAGCACAGTAATGCTCAATCTAAACAGTTCTATCCACTGCTGCAGGTTTCTTTGATTTATAAAGAGAATATAAGCTTTTTTGTTTCTCTTCTACTCAGTTTATTTCTTTTCCTCGCAATACTCTAGAGCCAAAAGTGTCCAACACTGAAACAACTACCATGAAACAAATATTTAAAAATAATGTTATGTCAATACAAAATAGATAAAATGTTTTGAAACTTAAGTTTTTCATTCCTATAATTCTTTGGCTTTTAATTTTATTCATTTTCAAAATTAAATGATGAAATAATTTCTCTACTGGATTGCTGGTTTCTGTTTGTTTGTTTTGGGGCCACACCCTGCAGCTCTCAGGGGTCACTTCTGGCTCTGTGCTCGAAAATCGCTCCTGGCAGGCACAGGGGACCATATGGAATGCCAGGATTCGAACCAACGTCGGTTCTGGGTCTGCCGCTTGCCCTACCGCTGTGCTATCTCTCCAGCCCCTACTGTTTTGTTTTTATAGACCGCACTCACTCAGTTGTGTTCAGGGTTTATTCCTGATTGTACACTTGGAGGTCATGCCTTGGCTGGGTTCCAGGGATCATATGAGGGGTAGTGTATTGAACCAGGATTGGAAGCAAAAAGGAAAGTATATTCATTGTACTATCATTGTGGACCCTGCCAGATCAACTATTAATATTTAGTTATTTACTTAGGTGCTTAAATTTAAGGAAGTTGGACTGGAAATATAATTTAGGGGTTAACTTGCTTTGCATACTACCAACCAGCTTCTTTCTAAGAGTCACACCTGGTTCCCTGAACAGTGCCAGCAATAGTCCCTGAGCACAAAACCAGATTTAAAACCTGAGCATTGTTGGGTATGGCTCAAAAACAAAATGTAAGCCATATATATATATGCATATATATTTGTGTGTGTATATATATATATATATTTATATATGAAAACTAAATAGTTAAAAGAAGAGATAGGGAAATGAAAACTCATTGTCAATAAGAAGAAATTAAATCACTCTTAACTCTCAGGACCTGACAGAGCCAAAAATCAAGACAGAGAAACATCAGTATAATTTATAACCTATACATGGCATATATTTTGAATGTTAAAAACCTGAAAACAGAAACTACTTATTCTTTTTAGTGCTTTGGAACATCTTATAAAACAGAGCAAACTGGGCCACAAATCAAACCACAGTAAAGTCCCAGATGTAAAATACAATAAAACCATCCCCTGACCGCAGTGCAATAAAACTAGAAATGAATAATAAAATATGAAAACAAAAATTCTTTTCTACTGTGTCATTATGAAAAACATTTTCTTATAAACAAGTTTTTTGGTTAAGAAGAAAATAGGAAAATATAAACCCTAATCACGGAATGTCTAAAAAATAATGCTTATAATAATCACACAATCAGAACAAGTGCTCAGTATTAATGGCACTCAAAATAAATGTTTATGGACCTCAAAATTTATATTAAAATTAGAGAGAAGAAATTAAGGGCTAGTGACAAAGTTAGGGATGGGTAAGGTATTACAATAGTTAAATAAGGGCATTTTCAAGTAAAAGCCAGAGTGCAAATTAGTGACTCCAAGCATATTTACGTAAAAGGCAATAATTAGATAAATTATTATTTTACCTGCTTAAGAAATAAAAGAAAAAAGGTTAAATAAATATGAAATAAGTAGAAAAGAAATATAGAGAAAAAAACATTTGGAGGCAGAGAAGGTTTGGGCTAAATCCCATAATGCTCAGGGACAATCTTGATCCTCAAAAATTCAGGGATTGCTCCTAATAATGCTGGTGAGGCATTTATGGTGTCTCTTAAAAAAACAGTTTGGGTTGATTGCTTGCAAGGCAAGTACTTTACCCCCTGTACTATCCAGTTCCAAAGAAAAAAGAGCTTTGAATGAACTATAACAGACAGTATTGCTCAGATTTCAAAACAAACAATAAATAACATCTATAAAAGAGTCTTTGCAAATAGAAGAAAAACAATTGAAGTTGAGTTTAATTTCACATCTAGATCTTCATACAACACAGAAACTACAGGAAAGATCAGAGCATGTTAAGGGACTCCCAGAGATGAAATCAGCAAAATCTAGATGGTTTAAAATCTGTCACAAAAGTAAACTAGCTTAGTAACAAATTCTGAGAAAAGAAAAATGGTAAAGGAACAGGGAATACTATCCATTAAAATCATTAAGATGAATATATAACAATTATAATTGCCTAGTATAGATTTTATTTGGAAAGTTATTCGAACAAATAAACTGAAATTATATTTATGAAAATGCACTAGATGTAACTATGTTATATTAATATTTAAGCCACATTGATACTGTTTATCTTTATGTTATGCTTCTGTTTAGAGATTCTTAATTTGGTTCCTTTTTAAATTAGTTTAATTTAAGGGGGGTGTTGGGACACACCCTATGACGCTTTAGGGTTACTCCTAGCTATGTGCTCAGAAATTGCTCCTGGCTTGGGGGACCATATGTGACATAGGGGGACTGAATCACAGTCCATCCTAGGCTAGCGCGAGCAAGGCGGCAGCTTACCGCTTGTGCCACAGCTTCGGCCTCTAATTGTTTTAATTTTTGAATTATCTTATTAAATACCTTGGTTACAAGGTTATTCATAATAGTTTTTTTTCTGCACTTACAAAGTTTTTCACAATTGAATTTCAGTCATACAATATACAACACTCTTCATCAGTACAGATTTTCTGCAACCAGTGTCCCAGTTTCCCTTCATCCTCCCCCAGTTTAGAGATTAACTTTTATCTTTTGGTTACATATTTGGGAACATATGCATATGTTAAAAACATAATGTCTCAGGTTTGCTTCAGAATAGTACATACCAATGGTAGGACTTGAGAAATAAGGTTGGAATAGTCATAAAATAAGATGGACAGTGATTAATCACTTTTGGAATCCAAATGTTCTATTTACTATTTTAATCTAATTTTATATGTCTGAAAATGTCCACAATAGTTATAAACTATGTATTTTGGAGCCTAGATGGACATTTTATAAAAAATTAGAAAACTTGCATAAATAAATTTCTAGAAGATAATGAAACCTACACATTCTTATTGCCAAAGAGTAAAAAAGTTCTTCTCCATCATTAAAAGCAGAAAAAATAAACAAAACTTTAGGTAAGAATGATAACACTGAATAAATACAGCAAATCTTTAAAGAGTGAACAACTCCAATTCAATCTATGACATTCCAGTGCGTTGGGGAAAAGAACATGTCTGTATTTCACAGAGCAAGAAAAATAACAATATGACACATGCTAAGACCAAACTTTCTGTATATTTGTTTGTTTTGGGGCCACATCTGAAGTTGCTCAGGTATTACTCTGGCTCTGTGCTCAGAAATGACTCCTGGCAGACTCTGGGACAACATGGTATGCCGGGGATCAAACCTGGGTCAGCTGCATGTAAGGCAAATGCCATCCCTGTTGTGTTATCACTCTGGCTCACGAAGATCAACCTTTTAAATATTTTAAATTAATTTTGATTTTTTATCTAATATTTTAAATACAAATATTTTAACAAATAAAATATCACAGAACATTAAAGAAGTGACACATGATCCAAAAATTCAAAAATGAATTAATTATTTACAATCTCTAATAAAAATTATAAAATTAAATTATATAGAAAAAGAAAATCATATATTTTCCTTGAAACAGAAAACTTAGTCAATAAATTCATAAACAATTTATTACCTTTGAGACCTAGAAGACTGAAAACTACTGTTTTCAAGCACCATGGCAGCTGACCCTTCGTTAGGTACTAATAGGAGGCATAAGCAGGAGACTGGCGTTGAAAGGGTCAAAGACTTCTTTGGTATATAAGTTCCTACTATAGAAGCAGCACTGATGGGGCACAAAGAACTCCAAGGAATTAGAATACAAGGCATCCCCTTATTGAATCTAGTTTGAGACACCTTGAGGTCTCTAGCACACAGAAGCAGGAAAGGTATGAAAAAGTTTGTGTCAGAAATCGCCTGATATCAGGGATAGCTGGTCTTTCTTGCTCCTCAGAAGTTCCAGTAGTTTTTGAAAAAATGTCTATATTGAATTCCCTCTGACTAAAATGCCTAATAGAATTTCTTTTTATTGACTAATGCTAACTCAGAAAAAAGATACAGTAGAAACAAAAACCCATTCACAATTGCAAAAAAAGATAAAATATTTAGGAATAAATATTAAAACAAACAAGCAAAACCTATTATAGAGGAAACTATAAAACCCCCAGGGAACACATGATATGTATACTTAATAAAACGATGCACTCTGACCTTGGTTAGGTAGATTTAGTGATAGGGAAATCAAAATTGATTGACTCCACTTAATGTAATTTCAACTAAAAATGACAAGTTTTAGTCAAACTTTATTAGATCTAGGACTAATAAAATCTTTGCTGAATGAGCCCCTTCACAGCAAGGACCTCAAGTCTCACCAACCCCAGGGACCCTGCAAGCCACACCCGATGCTCACTTGGTCTGCCTGGTGTGGGAGTTAATCCCTAATACTTGATTTCTCAGGGAGCCAATAACTTAGGCTGGAATGAGGAATTGCTCTTTGCAGGAAAGGAAAGTCGGGCCTAGACCTAGCCCAGGCCTTTCACAGTATCTCCTTTCCTCACAGAAAAGATCAGGAGATGAGCAGTGAAGTAAAAACAATTTTTATTTAGAAATTTTTAAAGGAGGAGGAACAGGATAAAAAAGAGAGATTAATATGTTCAAGAGAGAACTTGCACTTCTCCAAAGGCAGAGAGAGCCCCAGTACATAATCAAGCATGAAAGTGGGAAGTTCACATTTCTAGAGAGGAGATGTGGGTGACATGTGCATGAGGACACCATATGCTTGGTTGGCCCCAAGGATCACATATGTTTGATCCCCATCTTTGCTCCAAGTTGGTTTTTATAGCGTCTCCCAACCTGCCCCATAACCTGCCTGTCCTGTTGTTAGGGTGGTTGCCAGTGGGTAGCTGATGGTCTTGTTTCTTCACATTTCTTCTTGGTCTTTGTACTTCTGGAGAGGGATGTAATCTCCAAATCTGTTCTGGATCCAGTTAAAGATCTTATCAGGCCCTGCTAACTAGTCAGTTTTTAGACTAGCTGGTTTTATTACATTCAAAAACCATTGCCATGAGGGGCCCTTCCCTACCTGCTGCCTGCTTGCTTCATATTTGTTTTCTCAGGTGGATTGCAGGAACATGATTTTTGTGACAACAGATAAGGAACTCAATTCATGGCAGACTACAGAAGTTGAATACAAAAATTCAGTTGGTTCTTTGTACACAGCCTACTCTGTCTATTAAAATATATTTTCTAATCATATTATTCAATTATCAGAGAAGCAGTTGCAAAATTAATACAAAAGCAGCAGAAGAAATGATACCAGTGAGAGTGCCAGAGAAAGCCCAGACCCTTCTATGAGACCCTACTAAGACAGCTTAGTAGAACCAGGACAGAGTCCTGGTCCAGTGCTAAAGAGCTAGTGAGAGAACGTGGGGCTTGAATCCCTCATTTATGCTTGAATATACCAAACTATCTCTGAAGCCAAGAGTTGACTTTGCCACTACTTGCACAGAAATGACTCTGTACAGATGAGACTATGGAGAACAGACTACTGGGTAAGGCTGACAGATCTTGGATCAAACACAGACTTTAGTGGGCGGAGAGACAGTATAGAAGGTCAGATATTCAACATTGCATAGATTAGCACCCTATTTGGTCCTCTGAGCCCAGTCAGAAGTGATCGCTGAGCATTGACCTCGGAATAAGCCCTGAACACAGCTGCACATGTCCCAAATAAAACAAACAAAACTCAACAAAACCTATAGGCTTTGCCCAGTCACTGAAGAACCACCCAGATGTCTGTGATTGTTTTGGGGTCAAAACTGAGAATTTTATTACAAAAGATGAAGATGAGAATGGCTAGGATTCATCTGTTCTTGACTGATTTGGTGTGAAAAGAGGGGACTGGACTGGAAATGAATTTGTTCACTGTTATTTATCATTTTATTCATTCTTCACAAATATGCATATAAAACACTTTTGTGGTATTTTTCATTTTCATCCTGGGAATTTAAGGTATCTAAGATATGGGTTCAACCACCATAGGCCCACAGACCTACATATTGTACAGAAGTCAATGAGTAGATTTTCTGACTTCAGTAAACTAAACTCATTCTCTGATCCTTATTCTTTTCATCTGGAGAATTGTTGTATTCTCTATCTGATGTGTTTTATATGCCCAGGATTAAGAAGTCTCTGAGATTTAGACAATGGTGAGAACCACAAAGAGGTTGCCTTCCATTTTGTCCCCAGGATTACTTGTCAATAATCCTGAACTTGTAGGGTTGTTTTCTGAATGAGCTGGGTTCTGTGGGGAAGGACTGCAAAGTGTTTGGTGCAAAGTGGCATTGATATTTTAGTTTATATGCCTGTCACTCTACTTTGGGGGTGGGAGGGCTCTCTAGCTAGGTAAGAATAGAATAATTAGGAGATGTGTAATGCCTAGGGTTTGAAATGCTTATGGTGGGGAGTGTGGTTGGAAACTTGCCCCAAACTCAGGTTAGAGGGCCTCAGTATTGTCATCATGTAGGATATCAACTCTTAATAGAGGTTGCTTCTGATCTAAGACTTCAAAGCTGCCAGACTGGGCTCAATTCCTAATTGCACTGCTGAATTTTCTCAGACCTCGGAATATGACTGGTACAACTTTTGAAATGATGCTTGGTTTTTGGCTCATGTTGATGAGAATAAGATCTTCCAAAGATGTCCATGAAGCTCTCATGTATATAAGTGTGTGTGTGTGTGTGTGTGTGTGTGTGTATGTGTGTTTTGCATCCTGCCAGAGCAGAGCAGCCCTCAAGGGCTAATCCTGCCTTCCCCTATATCCCTTCCTTGAGTGACCCTTGAGGGTCAGAAAATCATAAATAAATGAGTGACTAGAGTGATAGCAGAGAGGGGAAGGTGTTTGAAACTTGCATAAAACTTGCATGAAACTGACCCAGGTTCAATTCCTGGCATCCCATATGGTCCCCTGAGCCTGCCAGGAGTGACTTCTGAGCACAGAGCCAGGAGTAACCCTTGAGCACTGCTGGGTGTGGCGCAAAAACAAACAAAAACAAACAAAAGAATGAATAAATGAACACCACAATGACTGCATATTAGAAGAGTTTCCAATTTTTAGTTAGAAGTCAGTGGTGTTTATATAGCCAGGATAAGCTATAGGAATTTAAGTCCTATTCTTTTTGTTTTGTTTTGTTTTGTTTTTGTTTTGTTTTTGGGCCACACCTAGTGGTGCTCAGGGGTTACTTCTGGCTATCTGTTCAGAAATAGCTTCTGGCAGGCACGGGGGACAATATGAGAACCCGGGATTCGAACCAACCACCTTAGGTCCTGGTTTGGTTGCTTGCAAGGCAAGCGCCGCTGTGAGTCCTGTTCTTATCAGTTTTAGAAGACGGAAAAATTGGTTTTGCTCTGGATCACTTCCATTAAAGTTGCAGTTTCCAAGAACCTAAAGATGATGTTAAGGGTTCACTGAATTTGAAGAGAGCCTCTTTGAAAAGGCCCTTATTTTAAAAATGAGGTTATTAAGTTGGGTACTAATTAAATGTGATTAGGGTCCAGACAAACAGAGGCAAGGTACAGGGAGAGAAAAGAACTACATGAAAGCTGAGAAGAGAAGCCTCCTGATACCTTTATAGAGACCTCTAAGAAGCACGAGGAAATACTTTTTGTTGTTTAAACAACCTAGGCTGTGGCACTTTGTTATGACTGTCTCAAGAAATTAACATAAACTATGTGACATTTGGGGTCACAAACTGTCCATTTTCCTGATTTAAAAAAATGGGTGGGATCAGAGAGAGTTTAGTGGGTCAGGTACTTACCTTGCACAAAGCTGGCCCCAAGTTCGGTCACTGGCACCACAAATGGTCTCCTGAGACTACACGAAATGATCCCTGAGTGAAAAGTCAGAAAGAAGCCCTGAGTACTATGGGATGTGATCCCAAAATTAAAAATATGAAGTGGGGCATGGAAGATGACTCAAAGGACTGAAACATAGGATTTGCATGCAAGAACACAGAGTTCAGGGTTAGCACAATACTGCAACAGGTGGGTCATGGCATCTAACTTCTACAAAGCTGATCCAGGTTCATTCTCTGGCCCCATTACTATCCTGACAGGACTGGAAGCAATCCCTGAGTACCTC
>PVKC010044049.1:0-11640 GCA_004027635.1 Crocidura indochinensis | reverse complement strand
CAGTGCTCAGGGGTTATTCCTGGCTCCATGCTCAGAAATTGCTCCTGGCAGGCACGGGGGACCATATGGGGCACCGGGATTCGAACCGATGACCTTTTGCATGCTATCTCCCGGGCCCCATAAACCCTTTCCTAAGAAGTGTTGGAATGTAAGACACATATTGTCTAGCTTTCTAATTCTCTTTATCCCCCTTGTTTAGCTTTCATGAGTAATTGAGCACTGTTTTTCATGCTGCACTCTCTTCCTAAGAAATTCTAAGTGTATTTTCTCATTGCACTGCAGTCTACTCTTGGTGCTTTTTTGACTCAGGCACAAATCAGTGCATTAATATAGATTCAGTTCCTATGGTTCATCCTATAGGATGATCCTGGGTCATTCCCATCTGGCTGTTTAATGATCATCTCTGATCTCACTGTGAAGTGTGGGCTTTTTTGGACTCACTGCTGGTGTTACATTAAAATAAAAAAATAATGCCACTGTGAATGTGTGAATTTGGACGATCCGTAGGATTTGATTTTTTTATTTGATTTTTTTAGAATTTATACAAGATATTTTTGAAAATTCCTACTGGAGTTTAGGTAATGTTGTTTCTATGGTATTAACATGTACAGATGTGGCGTGATGTGCACCTTTACTACCACCAATGTTCCCAAGATCTTCTACCACTATTTTGGTTTCCCTTCTCATCCACTTTCTTCCTTTCTTCCTATGCTTCCCAATATTTTAGTTTTCTCAGTCTTGTTCAAGATTGAAGATTTGTTATCATTGAGATAGCTTATTCTCTGTTTGAGATTTACTTGTTTGTCTTAAGGTCACATCTGGCAATGCTCAGGTCTTATTCTTGGATCTGTGCTCAAGAATCACTGCTGGTGGGCTTAGGGAAATTTGGGGTCCAAGAGATTGAAACTGGATTGGTCATGTGCAAGGTAAGTGCCCTGCCGACTGACTATCTCTGACTATCTCTTTGGATCCCATTTTGTATTTTTTAAATTTTAAACTAAAGGCAATTTTAGGTAGTCTTCCAACACCTAGCACAGTATGTGATTGAGCTAGATTCTGCAGGGATAATTAGATAAGTGCATCATAAAAAAAGACTTTTGGATACTTATTGAATGAATATAGCTTGAATAAGTGAAGCAAATCATCACATGAGATTAAGAATAGGGTCAGAGCTCTGTAATCCACATTATATTGTAATTATAAATATAATCAAATGGAAATTGAGATCTTTTTCATGTGTATTATTGTTTTTGTGGTCATAATCAGTGTTGCTCAGACCTTACTCCTGGCTCTGAAATCAGGGATCAGTCCTGGAGACCACATGTGATGCTGGGGATGGTTGTTTTGGCATGCAGGGCAACTGCCCTACCCACTGTACAATTTATTCTACACTCAATTGGTATTTTCAAAGACTCCTAATTAAAATTGGTTAAATTATGCTGTTTCAAATTCTATTATATTAATAATGTTATACTATCTGCTAAGATAAACCTGTCCTTTTCCCCCTGGTTTACAAAAGATCTAATTAGAATGTAATATATATGGGATGCCGGGCAGTGGCGCTGCAGGTAAGGTTCCTGCCTTGCCTGCGCTAACCTAGGACAGAGTGACTTCTGAGCGCATAGCCAGGAGTAACCCCTGAGCGTCACCGAGTGTGCCCCCCCCCAAAAAAAAACCAAAAAAAAAATAAAAAGAATGTAATATATATGAATGACCCCAAATACTTAAGAAATGCTAACCATTATTTTACTTATTATTTATATTTATTTTGGATGTGCTGGGTTTTGAGGCCAACCCATGCTAGGTTGTTTTTGCTTGCTTACTTGTTTGTTTGTTTTGTTTTGCTTTGCTTTCCTGGCTCTGTACTCAGGACTGATCTCTAGTGGTGCTCAAGGCATCATATTGATGCCAGAGATCCAAAGAGTTGGCTGCATCTAGGTCAAAATGCCTTAACTCCTAGACAATCTCTTTGGTCCCAAGAATTTTTTACCCATTTTAAACATGAAAGAAGGGCTTCCATTTATTTGCTACATTAAGAAGAAGCATTAGGGGCTGGGCAGTGGCGCTAAAGGTAAGGCGCTAGCCTTGGACGGACCGCGGTTCGATCCCCCGGTGCCCCATATGGTCCCCCAAGCCAGGAGCGACTTCTGAGCGCATAGTCAGGAGTAACCCCTGAGCGTCACCGGGTGTGGCCCAAAAGCCAAAAAAAAAAAAAAAAAAAAGAAGAAGAAGAAGAAGAAGAAGCAAAGCAGAGGATGCCCAAGTACAGCCAAAATTAGCATCTGAGGACTGAGTAGAGATAGTCAAGGGCTGTCTGTTCATTGTGGTAAAGGTGAAAACTCAGGGGAGCCCAATCAATTCTATCATCTAAATGAGTCATTTAAATTGCTGAGCAAGTGGTTATCAAACAGAGAAACCATGCAATTGTCTGAGGACAGTTATATGGATATATTTTTGAGCCACAAAGTGATACGTATTGGTCAAGTTTCATAAGCATACAATTTATAGTTTTGAATTTTGGAGCTTGTCTGTCACTATGGCTCACCATTATTATTATTATCTGAAGTGTTCGGAGGAACTTTGGTCCACTGCCAGATGAAGATGAACAGACTACTGAGAACTTTTTGAATTTTTCACTGCAGAAATAAATAGAGCTCATCACAACACCAAGAACATCTACTTCCCAAAGGGTTTCACTTTGCTTTGGAGGATTTGGGGGGTCAGAGTTTGACCCCTTAGTAAAAATAATTCCAAGAATGGGATATAACCCTAGGGAAGATAGTGCTAGTAACAGAATGCAAAGGGTTTGCAAAAAGAGACCCAAGAAAGAATATAACAGGAAAGATTAGACTAGACAATAAGCAAATATCTGTCAGTAGAAAAAATGAACCAGGCATGAATATATTAAGGCTGGTGAGGGTCTTTTAAATATAGGAGACTTAATTACCTTTGATAAGTAAAACCGTAGCCTAGTTGAATTAGCATAGATAGGCACATATCTGTAAATTGCCTTGTTCTGTCCAGGACTATTGGTTTAAGATGATACGTGTGAAGAACCAGGTATCTCAAACTACAAGGCTGTGAACTCCAAGATACCTAAGTTGTCTCTCGTTTTCTCAATCCCCAGCTTCAGACCCATTTACCAGCAGGAATTTCAGGGATGGGTACAATTAGAAATAAATTATTGAAAAGCGGGTATTAATGAACCAATTAATACCTTCAGATTTAGAGAATAGGACCAAGGAAGGGAAGGGAAATAAATCCTTAAAGGGACCCCAAAATCTAAAAAATCATGCTGTAGATATTTCTTGCTAGAACAGCTTAGTGTTCATTTCTCTCTTCCGAATTAGTGAGACTTGATCTGTATTTTCCTTCTGCAGGAAAATACAAAAGCAAGTCAGTTGATGGGACCCTTGCTGCTGAAGCTGCCACCAACCCAATAACTTTCTGGCCACAGATTTTGGTTTGTCTCTCAGAACCATTCAGAATCTCTCCATTAGATACTTGACATTTTGCAAGTACTTCCCCAGTTTTGTGTCTCCACTTTCCTCTGACATGTCTTCCCTGTGACCATCAGCCATTCTGAGGACCTAGGTCTCCATTTGACCAAGACTAAAATTATTCTCTGTCCAGCCACTTCCCCAATACAGTGGGGCATTTTTCAATTTGGGAGCCATATGATAATTGATACATTCATTTGATTCTTATATCTTTCATTTCATTTGAATTTTTGATTAAGGTACCATAAATGACAGTGTTATTCATAGTTTCCTCTCAGGCATATAAAGATCTAACACCAATCTTACCACCAGTGTCATAAGCAGTAGTTTTCTAGTCCTAGTCCTTATCTATCTGTAATGTGGAGGTTGGAGAAATAGCATAATGAGTAGGGGGTTTCCTTGCAACTGATGCAGGTTTGATTCCTGGTATCCCATATGGTCACTGACAAGACTAGTTCCTAAGCACAGAGCCAAGAGTATCTTCTAAGCATTGATAGGTGTGGTCAAAAGCAAAAAATAAAAAAAAAGAATCTGTAGAGTGAATCCACATATTAAAATTAACACATGTAGATTCCATAAAATAGAGTAGAAACTAGAGACAACAATATTTATCTACAGAAGTGCGAAAACAAAATATTAGTGAATTAAAATTATAGATCATTGAGTCTATACATTTAAGAGTGCCAAATCTTATACAGAAATCTAAGGGTAAATTTTTAGGGAGATGACTGATTATATTGGGGGGAGATATAATGAATGACAGTTAGATTTCCCACTTTATTAGTAGATATGGGCTCCTGTTTTCTAAAAAGAAAACAAAATCTGTCCAATATGTCTTGGGGATCTGATTGAGTGAAGAAAGCAGATGGATCTGCTTCTGAGTACTTATCTGTGGAATGACTAGGGGTTCCAGAGGAAGGACCACTGCTGGGCTGCATCCAGGAACAATTCAACAAATTCTATTGTTCAAAATGATATGTGCTCAATATTTGCTTTCTGAATGATAAAAGCAAAATGTCTGGGGCCAGAGTCATAGCACAGCAGGTAGAGCATTTGCCTTGCATGTGGTTGACCAAGGTTCAATTCCCAGTATCCCATATAGTCTCCAATCTTGCCAGGAGTAATTACTGAGCTCAGAGCCAGGAGGAACACCTCAGTGCTGTTGGGTGTACCCCAACATCCACTCACATCCCCCTAAATACAAAGTGTGACAACTCTGCCTGGATTTAAGAATACTGATTTCTCATATGTATATGACATTTGGGGCCTAAATACTTTAAAGTATTTAGTGACTAGTATTAGTCAATATCTAAAGCTTAGATTTTAACATAGTTGAAAAAATTGGCAAGTAAAATAAGCAGGCAATGCCCCTGGACCTCGTCAGTATTTTTGTTTTCAAAACAAAGTTTCTGGGTTTGCTTGGTTGCTAATTCATCTATAAATCAGGTATTACTGTATCACGCTATCTTAAGTAGTACATATGACTATAATACTATTATATTATATATATTATACTATAATATTATATATGTATATAGTACATATATTATAGTATATATAATATAATATTATATATAATATTACCAAACTAAAAAGATACAATTTTCTGAGATGTGTATGAGGATGAGCAATATATTTAATTTTTTCTATGAATATTTTTATTATGAATAAAATAGACTTAAGGTCACACTTTCCAAATATCTAAGACCAACATTTCCCAAACCTTGCTATATCATATATTAACTCATGTTTATACACATAAGACAGGACAAATGAATTGCTGTAATATCATACATTTACTCCCTCCACTAACTACAACTCTGTTTCTTAGAAATATTTAAGTTGGAAATCAGTACACATTGAACATTTAATTTCTGAAAAGCTAAAAGTTCTGTTCTAAATAATGCAAAACTTGATGCTTAAAACAGAACAACATGCACACAAATGTATTCATAACATCATTCTATATGTGTGAAGAAATACAAGTGTAAGTTCTGTTTTTTTTTTTACAAGCAAACATAGCACATAATTGCCAATTACTCTGAGTAAAGAAGCTAAAATTTTGAGAGGTGAAAATCTCAGTACTGTTGGCAATTAAGAGAGGAAAAACATGAAAATATTTTAGCATACAAAATGCATGAAAATATTTCACAAAAAATTGAATCTTAGCAGTTGCAAAATTAATAGTGGGATCTACTAGGAAAGGCATATTAATACAAATTTGAGCAACTTAAGATCCTCTGAAGAAGAATTAGAGTTCTAATATGTGACTTTTATTAAAACATAAATTAAATGCCAACATTCGTACATATTTCTCAAGCAACTTTAAAATAAAATAAGCAAATAAACACAAATTCAGTACAATTTAAATTAGCAACACAAGTTTATTCTGACTTATTTTATTTTAAAACAAAATTTGATGAAAAGTTTTATTTCCCTCAGCTTGACTGCAACATTGACTACTAACAATGCATATATTGAAAATACATAACTTGGGGCCCGGGAGATAGCATGGAGGTAAGGCATTTGCCTTTCATGCAAAAGGTCATCGGTTCGAATCCCGGTGCCCCATATGGGTCCCCCGTGCCTGCCAGGAGCAATATCTGAGCATGGAGCCAGGAGTAACCCCTGAGCACTGCTGGGTGTGACCCAAAAACCAAAAAAAAAAAAAAAAAGAAAATACATAACTTGATAATTTGATATCTAAAGGATTAAAAAGGATCAAAATAGACATGTGATATGTGAATGGCCAGCCAGTGGATGAACACTTCCTTTTCTTTCAACACCAAGGAAAGAAATGCAAATTCAAACAATAATGGTACTTTCTCCAAGTCTACCAATCAGTTAACAGATAGCAAGAGCTGGAGAGCAACAGAAAAAAGGGAAGCTTTATGTATTTCTGGTGGGAAGACCATGGTGCAACCACCATGAAAAAAAGAATAAAGGTTTCTCCAAGCAGTGACAATAGATGTGACTCAAAGGAGCATCCCAGCCTTAGGCAAAGTCATGAATACCATCTCTAGTCCAACTTATTCCCTGTCCTATGACAAACATATGTTGCAGAAGTGTGTGTCTTGAATGTTAGGACTGGTGGGTCCAAAAGATGAATAATGCAGTCAACGATCCATTTAAACCTGAGCTCAGGATAATCTGACCTTGTATTTATCCAAATAGAACTATATATCATCTCAGGCCCAGCACAGTGGCGCTAGAGGTAAGGCATCTGCCTTGCAAGCGCTAACCTAGATCAGACTGCAGTTCGACCCTCCGGCCTCCCATAAGGTCCCCCAAGCCAGGGGTGATTTCTGAGTGAATAGCCAAGAGTAACCCCTGAGCATCCTAACAGGTGTGGCCCTCAAAGCCAAAAACAAACAAACAAACAAAAGAACTATATACCATCTCAGCTAGAATTTCAACACAAACATTAGCTTTATTTAATTGCTGATTAAATATCAAATTTCCTTATTTATATTTTGAGAAGTCATACTTGGCTTCTCTCATGGCTTTTTACTGGCTTTGTGCACTGGGATCACTCCTGGTGAGGTTCAGGGAACCACTTGGGGTGTGGAAATTGTGAACCTTGTCCACTCTCTCTCTGGTTCCTTGAATATCAATTTTAATAAAACAGAAATTTGTGGTAATTACCCTGAGACTATATTAGCAAAATAGCATTACTAAAATGAACATTCGTTTGCATTTAACCCACTTATTCTGAATGAAAACAGAAAACCATGTCTCTCATGAATTTCTAATATAGAATTCTTACAGGTTAGATAGAAGATAACATTTTGGTTCAGTAAATAATTCATGACCCAAATGTTGATGAGGCTCTGAAAACAGCAGAAAAGTTCTGTGACAGCATTTGGAAAGTTAGCTTCAACTTCAAGAATTTAAACTCTTAAAATCTCTGTTCATTGGGAATGAACTTATGATTTCTGTGTTAGTCCATCTCTGTTCATATTTATCATTAGGTTGCAACCATGAAAGTGATGCTAATTGCCATTTTTCATGAGATGACACAAAAGTCTTAATCCATCAAAACAAAGCAAAACAAAAATAAAAAAAAAAAACTTTTGTTCTCAGAAGATGTCATGGTTTTGTTTATTCAAGTTGAAATCATCAAGAAGGCAGCACATGAGCCTTTGGTTACAAGAACTCCTACAAGAATAACCAGAAATTGTCCTTGCCTGGAGGTCAAATGTCAGCACCTGCTTATCCAGGGCACTCCTAAAAATCACAAAATTTAAAAATTGCAAGGCTATGTTATGGACTCCAATTTCCACTGCAGTTTTTAGGTCAAAAAAAGAAAGAACAATATATTTACTGTGATCCATCTCTCTCTCCTATGAGGATAACATGTAATAAATTATGTGCAAAGAGATCAACAAAATTAATCAATAACATATGTTATGCGCATGTTCTTGAGACCATTGTACAGATAAGTAAGATTTTCCCATCTGTCTTTCCGACATTGGAATGTGGATATAGTCAGAAAATGAAGGGACTCGAGCTAAACTACTCTCCCAAAGTAGTGTAACGCCATGAATATATCAGCTTTGTGGCCATATTTGCAACCTCCAGAAAGATGAGTTAAAAAAGAAGAGGTTACCTGGGGCCAAAGATTCTTTTCCCTGTTCCTTTTCTTCTGCCTTCATTTTTTAAGCCTCCCTACTGGGCTAATTCCTCACCCTTTAAATCCTGAAATGTCTTACTACTCTCCAGCCTTTCTTTCATCCCCTATCCTTAAAAGACTTCAAACAAAGGACATCCTGATGAATATAGCCACATTATCTTTGACCATATAATTTTGGTTCTTCATTCCAGTTAATCTACAGTTTCTGAGTTGAGGCCATATTGCTCCATTGAGTGCCCTTTAACTTCACCCCGGATATCCCACCACTTCGTATCCTTCAAATCTTACTGACATTTTGATATTTTTCTGCAGCCCATTTCCACGAATTTCCAGAGATATGCCATTTAAGAGAACATAAATAGAGATCAGGTCAGGTTTTGCTTTACCAAAATGACTATGAAGACATTACTGAACTGACAGTGATTCTCCACCCATCAGGGTATCAGATGCCATGATGCAGAAAGGCTCACCTTGACAATGCCCCGGATGTGCATCTTTGCAATCATCTCTGCTGTGTAGAGAAACATGAGCAAAGTGTCCAGGGTGAAGGTGACATACTGCAGAGGAGGGTAGTGCTCGAATGTCATGGGTGTGTTCATGCACACAGAAATCACGCTTATGATGGCACATATCCTCAGCAAAGAGTGGACCCACTGCAAGAAAGAGCCAGAGTTAATGCTTAATCTTTAGAGGCTACCTGTGGTGAGAGGAGAGGAACCATCTGGGGACTGTAACATAAAGAACAGGAAGATACCAATATAAGGAGTATGAATGGAAGATGATTCGGAGCATGTGGAGTGCTAAACATTTCCACATGCTTAACATGAAGGATCCCCATGTTAGTCACATATTCATGTAGAAATATTATCTTGTGCTACTTTCTTCTTAATGTGTGTTCACTGAGCTTATAGAAGTTGGGTTCATATTGTATATTTTTTAAATAACTTACTTCATTTAAAGACCATGATTCACGGGGCTGGGCGGTGGCGCTGGAGATAAGGTGCCTGCACTAACCTAGGATGGACCATGGTTCAATCCCCCTGTTCCCCATATGATCCCCCATGCCTGCCAGGAGCGACTTCTGAGCGAATAGCCAGGAGTAGCCCCTGAGCGCCACCGAGTGTGGCCCAAAAGACCATGATTCACATAGTTGACATAGTTGATCATAAATACATTTCTTTTCAAGTAATTGGGGTTAAATTATTAAAAAAAAAAGAGTACAGCAGAAAATTTGTTGAGAATTTGTGAAAATTATTATATTTTACACTGAGGTCATTACATCATTTTCAAAAAGTTTAGTAGACTCTCATTGATCATTCTATTATGTCTTTTGTTTCTGAACATTAGGTGGATTTAGATACACATTGGTGTCTAAATTGGTGTGTTACTATGAGGAGGGTGGTATCTTACCATACTTATTGCTAGAGTCACAGACCATGTGAGATAAGTGTGTAAATACAGGAGTGGGGGAACTAATGGGCAAGTTAATGTCATCCCATGGAGACCCTTGACTCTAACAGAAATATTTCACTGTACAAGACAGAGGACAGGGGCTTAGTTGCTGGAGATAAGGTGATAAAAACAGAGGCTGAAATAAGACTAAGTAGGATGGGGCAGTGGCCTGTGAGTCAGCTCAAATTGGAAGGGGCATCATCTTTATCAAGGGCAAAAGCAAGACCTTGAGCACCAGGGAGCAAGTTCCTCTCCTCACTTGAGACTATGAGGTCAAGCTCCCCTATATGGCAGAACAGAATCCTTAAAACCTGTTCCATTCTAGCTCTGACATCGACCTGTCCAAATGCCAAGATTCTCAAAGAATGGGTCACCCTTCACCTTCTTGTGAGTGGAGAGGGGCAGAGAAGGTGGCCCCATTCTTCAGACACCATCTACTGTTTTATTCATCTTGACTTTCCTTTTAAATGTGTAACCCAGGTTTTGGAAACGACTTTCATTCAGAACATTCTATTATCTCCTTGAGGAATCAGTGCATTGTAAATGCAAAGTAGAGGAAACTCAGCTGAGTTAGCTTATGTCTCGGGCTCAGTTTTGGTCAGCCTGAAAGGTGACATTCTCTCAATATGCAGTAACTCAGACAACAGAAGGCACAGGTATGAAGAGCCCTTTACCCCCCTTCACCAATCTTACTGCACAAATAACTCAATACTGAATCTGAATTAGCCCAGTATATGAATTCCAAGACTCACTCTTGGAGCTTAGATACACTTGCTTTTTTTGTTTTATATTTTGGGATAACGTCCAGCTTATTCTTGGTTCTGTGCTCAGGAATGTGCTCCTGATGGTGTTCAGGAGACCCCATTAGATGGTGTGGATCAAACTTAGGTTAATTGTATGCTAAGGAAACACCCTACCTTTTTTGCTACCTCTCCAGGTCCCTCAGATAGACTTTTTAAGGCCAAACATACATGTTTTTGGAATCCTCAAAATCAAACCACCTTTGTGTGAATATGGGATTCCACAACATTCAAATCAAAAACTTACTGGTTTATTAATCCAGAGAATGTCTGCGTTGTCTGACAGAGATTCATCAGGGCCAAAGTCGGTGACAGGCTGGGCCTCCACCCTGGAGCTCTGCTTCCTTTTGAGCATGCTGAAATTAGCGCTGGGGTGCAATCACCAAGCCCCAGTCTGTGAACAGAACAGAAGTTGTGTGTGAGCCACCTCACCCATCTTTCCCCAGATCACAGGAGGGATATTCCCGAATGGCCCATTTACCTGTAAATGGCACACATTCTCCATTACTATAGGCTAAGAGAAGGTGTTCCCTTAACCATGAATGACCCAGGTTCAATCCCTGGCACCCCATCTGTTCCCCTGAGAAAAATCACCTAGGACTCTGGGTTCTCTTGGGCTGAACAAACAACTAGAAAGTATTCAACCTGTTAGCAAAGGAGACATAACTTACTAAAACACTGAGGAATTAAATGGCAGAGGACTGTCAAGGAAAAACAGAGTCAACCTGAAAGATTTATCCTGTGTGAAGGGACCGGGGGTGTCTCAGAGAGAGAATGGAGACACATCATGAATGAAGGATGGAAATTACTTCATTTTTGATAGCAAAATGGTGAACTTCTTGGGGACAGGTGCTTCTTGAGCACTGAAAGCTGGATTACACCACTACACTCTAACATTCTATTCTAGATCATGCAAAGGTTAGGAAAAATGGTTCACAAACAGAGCCTGGGATAGATAAGAATTTTTCATACTTGAAGGTCCTCTGTGCTTCGTGGAAAATTGACTTCATTAAATCACAGTAATAGACTTAGCAAGGTATCTGAAGACTCAACTAATCTTGGTCGGACACTGAAGACTCAACTAGCCTTTGTTTTATTTGTTTTATTATTTTTTTTTTGGTTTTATTTTTTTTTTGGGTCACACCCGGCAGTGCTCAGGGGTTACTCCTGGATCCATGCTCAGAAATTGCTCCTGGCAGGCACAGGGGACCATATGGGGCACCAGGATTCGAACTGATGACCTTTTGCATGAAAG
>PVKC010044048.1:0-11658 GCA_004027635.1 Crocidura indochinensis | reverse complement strand
AAAAAAAAAAAAAAAGCCTTCTTAAACACTAAAGTACTTCATAAATTTTGTAGTGACAGTGAAGTTGTTTAGGTATCATGTTTGGTAAAACAAAAAAGTAACATTCCAAAAGAACATTTTATTTTATTTTATTTTATTCTATTCTTGACAATATATTCAGATTTTAAAATTTAACTATAAAAAAGATGCATTGAAAAGGAATATTAAGAAAATATGCAGGTCTCCTTCAAATGTGTTTAAATGTTAAATGGGTTCCTCTTAAGCTATAAATAAGTGATAGATATCATATAAAATATGCAGTGTGTTATCATGGTAGTTAATAATAAATACACATGCTTTAAATATAACCTCTCTGATCTAGAGACATTATTTGTAGTTAAAAACAATTTAAAATGAATAAAGAATTGAAGGATTGAGGGTAAACTTAAAGAATTGGAAGCATACCTGACACCATAAATGAGTGTGAGCCCTAGAACACATGGTCTCCTGAGTGTAGTCTTGATAGCCTCCAGCTCCTCTGGCCCTGACTAACATCCTGTTGCCAGATTGATCCACAAAACCTGAACATTCACTGAGTATTACTGGGAGGACCCCCAGTACCTCCTGAATACTACTTAGAAGTGTACCCCCATCCTGAAATTCATAACAGCCACCAAATGTATAACTAATTGATTTTACAGTTCCTATCAATTCACTCTTCTGGACCAGAGTACAACACATTTATAATAATTAAAGAACACATTAAAATTTGCTAAAAATTAAATATGTTAAAAGGAGTCTATAGCTAATCCCATGACAATATACTCCAAGGGTGGAGAAACCCTGCATCTCTTAGGCCAAGGGAATTCTTTTTCGAATGACCCCAATATTTACTGTGCCTATGCAGGAGGGGAAAGAAAAGAGACAAAAAGCGCAAAATAATCTTTTTTATTATTATTATTATGTACCTATCTAGTTTTTGTCGATTTCTTTGATTTGGTGTGGATATTGAACTGGTTGTCTTCATTTTTATTTATTTTTTCTTTCTTTTCTCTTCTTCCATTTTATGCTCTGTCACGTTTTTTATCTCAAGACCATGGCAAGTATGCGATGCCTATCTTTATTGCTGTAGTACTCACTGGATATTTTATTTGATACTTCTTTTTATACTGATGTGATGTTCCACCTTCTTTTTCCCTTTCATCTCTCAAACCAAAGATGAGAGCCTCTAGAAGGACTTGCCCATTTTTGGCATATTTGATTTTTACCCTATTTTATTATTTTTCTCTTCTTAAACAAAACCACATAACTTTAACTATCTATTCCTGCCTCCCAATTAGAGGGGAATATAATAGAGGGACCATGACTAAACAGTTGAAAGATAACTAGGTAGTAAGTGAAGCACAGAGGGGATCACTCATTCTAGCAGCCCCGGGGGTGAGGGTGGAGGCAATGGGAGGCAGAACGAGAACAGAGATGGAGGGAAGACAATTCAGTGGTGGGAATTCCCCTGATTCAATGTTAATATTTACCTAAAATATTGTTGCGAATGATATGTAAGCCACTATGATTAAAGTAAAAATTATAATTAAAAAAATAAAAGTGATTTTGAGACCACAATATCTTTTGATTGGTAAAGTTTCTACCTTTGGAAAGAAACAAAATTACGTATTTAGCTCCATTTTTAACTCTGCCTTTTGCTAAAGATGGTTTTAGTGCAGCTGGGTGGTTACTAAGAAAAGCAATGGAACCAATTTCAGTATTTTAGAGGAGACTTGAAATTCCCTTCAATAGTGAGAAATCTATGTTTTCCAAATGACTGGAATCAAACAAAACATAGGAATCCCAGTGATTCTCATCAATGTAGCATGCTTTCATGGTTTTGCTAATTTTATATGAAAATGTGCAGTTATTACTACTGTATAGCATGATGTGTAGTGAACAGTATATATTGGATAGATTTGTTTATTGCTGTCTTTCAATAGATCTCTAATTTGGTTTCCGAGTTATGCCATATAATTTTGTCATTTTGCCATGTCCTTTGGGGTAACTATTACTTCTTCCTTTACTTTCTGTAATTAAATGAAAACTCTAGATATGATACAACTTGGGGAAAAACTCAGGATGGATCAATTGATTAAATACTGATATACAAGATCTAAGACCACATATACTCCTACTCATGCATATGAATTCTATACCTTGTTATAAACTTGATTTACACTGAATTTATATCTAGTCTCAGAGTGATAATATAGATTTAACAGTGTTAAGATTGTTAGGTATTAGAAAATAACAGCTTAATCAAACATTATTATATTGACATAATTTTGGCAATCATGTGAGTACACAGATTAAGGCCTTTGTTAGTGAAGATTTCTCTTATTTTGACCCTCCCCTTTCTTATTAGAATTCAGGGGCCTCCAAGTCCTCCCTGAACTACTACAAAATTTGCAAGCTTAAAACTTCCCATGAAATTCCTTAAATTCAATAATATATTATAAAGACACACAGAACTCCCTTCTTCAGTTTATTTCAACAGAGTATGCAGATTAAGTCTCTATCAGTGGAAACGACATGAATCCATTAGAGGTCGGTCTGAAAGATTTCCATTCTCACATTGGGGCATGGGCTACATGAATAACCTTCTGTAATGGTGTATTAACACGACCCAGAAGTACTACCAATCAGGAACATTATTACAAAGTTTTAGCATCTAAATTTAAATAGGAACTTGTCATACAGATATGGTAGAATCTTTATGTGATTTTCATTAAAGTATTTCTGTTAATTTTTTTAACATGGCCCCAACTCCCCAGCATCAAACAAGATATTTATAGACATTGCAATGAGTTGGTTTTATCTTCCAGGACTGAAAATTTGTTTAGAAAAATAATTCTTTACCACACAACAGGATGTTTTTTATGAACAAAAGGGGACAAATCAATATATTTGTTATAAAAAGAGAACTTTGGGCTGATGAACTTAATATTATCAGATGAAATCTTTTGGAGATACAGTTGATTGGGAACTGACAAAGGTACTGGTGAGTAGCCATCATTTTAAAGATTATCTTAAAATATACAATTTCTCATTTATGAGATGATCACATGTTCTCTACTCAGAGCACAGTTTCTTTCAATTAAAGAAATTAAGGCCACACATTTCTTCTAAGTTACTCTGATCTTTCAATGAATCTCACACCATAGTTCATAGTAAAAGTTTGAGAGAATCTGGAAAACATTCAATATGCACTAAGCTACATATTTATTTGCCTATTGATCTATGTACTTTCTAAACTCATTTTTGTACCAGAATAAATGGAAAATGATATGTTTATTTAAATGCTTTTTAAGAGCTTCATTTAATTTAAGAGCTTCATTCTGTGAAATTTTTTTTTGTTTGTTTTTTTTGGGGGGCACACCCAGTGACATTCAAGGGTTACTCCTGGCTATGTGCTCAGAAATCATTCCTGGCTTGGGGGGACTATATGGAATGGAAGGGGATTCAACTGTGGTTCGTCCTAGGTTAGCATGTGCAAGGCAGATGCCCTACTGCTTGCACCACCACTTTGGCCCCATTCTGTAGAATTCTTTTTTTTTATCTCTTCCCCCTTGGAATTCTTAATGAAGTGTTTTTTATAGATGTCAAGATGATAGCAGTAATAAATTTAAGATTATTATGATATCACTTGGATAGAGTGAATGAAATGCATTTTATGAAGTATTCATCCATGTCTAGAGTATCTAGATAACTATAAACTATCATGATAACTTGTTTTAGCTACTTCAGTATACATGAAATTAGTCTAAATTCTATTAAATAATAACAAGAGTTCTCTTGCAACATTAAAATGTGTTATTTCATGCAGAAAAAATCTAGCAAAAAATGCCAAAATGTCAGTAGTGTCAGTAATGCAAATTTTAATAGCATTAATGTAATTTAGCTGATGCAATTTAGCTGATGACATTTGTAAGAGACTTATGTTTCAATTAAATATCAAATTAACCCTGATCTTGATTTGAATCTGAATTTTAAATTTCGCCTCTATTTCACTGAAATTCAATAATTCAATTTCATACTAAACATCTTTACATTATTATATACTTTCAAATAGCCTATTGAATACTTTGCATACTATACAGTAATTGTCAAAAAGGAGTGAGACAAAACTATGAAGATCGTAGAAAGCACAGTGGTTGACATTGGGTTAGCTTTGGGGTGGACAAGGAAAGCAAAGAGAATGTTTTGAGCAAAGAAACTCTGGATTCTTTCACCACTGTGCCTAATTCAGTAGAAAGCTTCTTTGAACTCGTAGCTTATGGTGCATAAAACAAGAGTTTCATTTTCACAGCTACACCTGAGTGATGCCCAGTCCTATGGAACTAATTATACATAGTTCAGATACATTTAGCTCATTTTAAGCCCCCCAAATTTGAAAATACTCATCAAGAGCATTTTCTCAATACTAGTGTCCATTTACATAGTAAAGGAAACAAAGACACTTGCCTAAAGTGTCTTCACTTAAGTGTCTTCACACATCTTCATTGTGTGTTATGAAGCAGCATAGATTAGCACATCACCGGATTCAAATCAAAACCTCAAATATCTCAATTTATCACTTTTCATCTGTTCTCTGTAAAATATTTTCTGAAAGTGGTAAAGTCCCCCTTTTAAAAAAATAAATTATTTGGGGACTGGAGTGATAGCTCAGTGGTAGAGCATTTGCCTTGCCCATGGCTGACCAGGATAGACCTCAGTTCTATCCCCGGCATCCCATATGGTCCCCCAGGCCAGGAGCTATGTCTGAGTACATAGCCAGGAGTAATCCCTGAGTATCACCGGGTGTGGCTCAAAACCAAAACAAACAAACAACAAAATTTAATTGAACCACCATAGGATACACAATTAGAAAGCTGTTCATGATTGAGTTTCAGTCATACAATGTACACCTTTCACAGTGCTTATTTCCTGTCACCAAATGTCCCCAGTTTCTCTCCTGTCCTCTTCCCACTGCCTGCCTCTGGGGCACATATCCCACCCCTTTGGGCTTTTTTCCTACTACTTTATTTCTACTACTTTTTATTTACTATTTTTTATTTCATATCCCACCCCTTTGGTTTTTTTCTACTATTTTATTTCTACTATTTTTTAATATTTTAATATTTTGCAATATTATTACTGAAGAGAATATCACTTTACCCTTCTCTCCTTTTTTCATTTTTATTTTGGACCACACCCTGCAGCACATAGGTATTACTCCTGGCTCTGTGTTCAGAAATTACTCCTGGCAAACTCAGAATGCTGGGAATCAAACCCAAGTTGGCTGCGTATAAGGCTAAGTCCCTACCCATTGTCGTATCTCTCAGACCCACTCTTTACCTCCTTTTAGCACCCCAGAACAGTGATCATTTCCAGATATTATAGTTAAAATGGTCTCTTCTCTAGCCTAACTGCACTCCCTAGGTATTTGTGGCAAGCTTCATACTATGGACTGGTAATAATAACCTATGTTTTTTATTACCATACCATCTTTTTTATTATCCCCCAAATGAGAAAGATCATTCTATATCTATCCTTCTTCCTCTGACTAATTTTGTTCAGCATAATATTCTCCATCCCTGGAAAAGCATATTTCATGACTTGATATGTTTTCCTAACAGCTATGGAGTTTTTCATTATGTAGTTTCATTTCTTATTCATTCATCTGTTCTTGGGCACTTCGACTGTTTCCAGATTCTGGCTATTTTAAACAGGGTTGCAATGAATATAGGATACAGAGGGGAAAGCTTCAACTTTTTGAGTGTTTTGAAAAGCCAAATTCTCTGTGTAATATACAAGATACAAAATTTTATTAAATCCGTACCATAATAACTTTTAGCCATTTCTTTTATATTTAAAGATCATTCATGCATTAATTTCTTCAAAGTTAATGTCTTCTTCAATTTAGCTTTTTTTTTACTTTTCTTTTGGGCATAATCCTTAAATTCAATAGCTGTATTATCACTATGCTTGAAAGACAGAGTCAGTTTGGCAGCTGTCATAGCATCACTTGATAGACATTTTGAACATAGCACATCTAGGAACAGAAACAAAGTTTACTACAATACCAACTTTACAGTCCTCCATAAAGTCTGGCTCCAAAGTTTCTTTTTCTTTTACATTTTTAAAGTTCTAATTCATCTTCCAACATAATCCACCATATCACTGTTATAGCAAAAGTAAACTTTTTCTGAGATACTAGGTTCTTAAAAACTTTGTGGAAAAATTGCATATGAAGCTCAGGTGCTTTAGTAGTTAAGGGCTTATTCAGTTTAAATATATGGATTCAGGTCTCTCCTCACTGCCCAGCATCTGATTTAGCAGGTATGACAGACACTTGTCTCATCTTTTTTTGTTTCAAATCCTGGACGACTTCAGGATAGGATGATCTGGTCTGTTCCTATGCTGTTCTGCTCACCTTCAGTGTACAGTGACTGGTCTTCTCCCTACACCATTCTCTATATGGTGAATAATTTTTTCGTCTGAAATCTAGCCACTGGGCATCTTTAAGGCTGTATATCCAAGATTCTCTTTCATCTTTGCTTTTCTTAGTCTCTGGTCACAGCTATGTACCCATAGGTGAGACTCCTGTGCTCAATAACTTGCTGTGGTCTGGCATTAAAGCCCTGTTTGATTCTACCAGCTGTCCAAATGTTTTAGTCCTGCCTAATT
Source organism: Crocidura indochinensis (assembly GCA_004027635.1). Taxonomy (NCBI): domain Eukaryota; kingdom Metazoa; phylum Chordata; class Mammalia; order Eulipotyphla; family Soricidae; genus Crocidura; species Crocidura indochinensis. Next base: position 4,965 of record PVKC010044048.1, on the reverse strand, counting down.
CTGCAACCTGAGTGAAGAGCCAGGAGTAACATAGGAGTGAAGAGTGAAGAGCCTTGGACAACTGCAATATGTTGTCCAAAAGCCAAAAAGCCAAAACAAAAACAGAAAAAAAAAACACTCAATGTCAGCAAAATCACTTCATTTTTTAAAAGTACATAATAAATAATCTAAAAGTGACATTTCAAAACTGCTATTGCTTATTCAAGGATGGTTAGAAATAAAGACATTCACAATTTGCCTTTCAAAGTAAATGATGCGTCATAGGGGGCACCACACTGTTGTAAGTATTTTCATCTCTGCAGATGTAGTAAATTGCTGCCTAGCCTTTCAGTCACAGAAATTAGGGAAGGCATTGTGTGATTTTAAACTATAATGGGAAATGTGAAGTTGGTTCTGAAAGCCTTCTATTGCATAAACTATATGAGCAAGGAGAATGGAAACTGGAGAGGCAGAAAAGAGAGTAAGTGCATCTGCTAGACCTTTCTAAAATCAGTTTGATGACTATAGTCTACTTTTAAACAAGAACAAAGAATTACCTACAGATCTTCAAAACCGAGTATGGAGACTCTTCAAATAGTTCTTAATTCTGTCACCAGGAGGAATCCTGTAGAGATCTGAGGAAGATCCAGAATATCTCAACATTACTAGATTGGGGATACAAGACATAAAGGGGTCATCTTTATTCTGCTGGCACAACAGCAATAGTCATAACACAACTCACACAGCTTCTATGCCATTGACCTCCCTAAAAAGAAAAAGAGCAAGGAAGAAGTGAATTATCAGAAGCAATGAACAAAATTAATTTAGAAAGACACTATGTCTAAATCATGCACACACAATATTGGATAGTCCCTGAAGGACTTTAGGTAAGGGTTTACGACCTTTTAAAAATGCTCACATGCAGTAGAACAGCCAGATGAGTACATAAATCAATACCTTTAGGTAGCATGGATGTTGTATGTGCAAATATCCAGCCAAGAAGTAATACATAACTCCCCAAAAATATGAGGTCAAATATGTTATCAGAGTAATATATAGGCCTTTCTGGTTTGGGATTCTTTGCTTGTTTTTAGGTCACAATCAACACTGCTCAGGGCCTATATTCTTGGCTCTATGCTCAAGGTTCACCTCTGGCAAATCTCAGGATACCAGGGGTTGAATATGTGTTGGCTACATGTAAGGCAAACACCTTGCCCACTGTGTATCATCTGACAATGAAAATTTGGACTTATTAGAAATAGAATTTGAGACCTAGTAAAACCAAGTAACTCCCATATTGATTTCAGGGGTCATCGTTAAGTAATGTTAGATAACCAGGGGTGACATTGGTATGGGAAAAGGAGGTCAGTTGGGTATATTAACAGTAAATGTTAAAAATCTGCTCACTGCACTAAAAACACAATGTTAGGTGTACTATGAAGAATATTACAATGTTAGGTATACCAGAAGATACCTTTAAGGAAGAAGTTAGTATGTAAATAGCTTTTCCAAAAGTAACATCCTTTCAACTTTGAGAGCCTTATTTTGAAATTAACCTTTGTCAAAGCATATTTGAAGGTGGTAGATTTTGTTACGCTACAAAATAAATGTAAGGAGAATTTAAGGTATCAGTACATATAGAATTTATAGACAACATGTTTAATTTCATAATATTATGCTACAAGTATGCAAATATTATGTAAAGAAGGAAAAAGGAAAGAATGGGAGAGTTCCTAGAGACAAATAAAAAGGGAAAAACACCTGGCAGCCAGTAGTAAATGATGATCATATTGGAAAATAATCATAATTCAAGGAAATTAAAAATATTAATTTATTTTATACAGGAGAAGAAAAATAATGACTTTGATTTTAAAGGGTTGCAAACATGGAATATTAAAACAAATGTGGATGCATGTAGAGATTTAAGATATTAGAAAAATTTAAATAAATACATTGTGGTAATAGGTCCAAACCCAGAAGTAATCAGAGCTTCCTCCTGGCTCTTCTCTCATGTATCACTCCTGGTTGGAATCAGGGACCATCTGGTATAGCAGGGACCAAAACCTGGTGGTATTCATGCAAGACAAGTGTCATCAGCACTATTCTATTTCTATAGTCCTTAAAGATTATTAATAAAGACAGAATATCATCAGTAAAGAAGAAAAGAACTAAATTACTGATGCAAAAGAAATTTGAATTATAATATAATCAGAAACAAGTTAATTAGTTTCAATAAAGATAATCTAAAACACAGAACAAATAGATAACCTAAGGCAAACAATATCTCTGTAATAAAGAATTCTTTAAAATGAAGAAAAATTTTGTTCAGATTTTCAGGGAGAATTCAACTGGTTGAAAACTCCTGTGCTGCAAGCAAAGACCATGGGCTTTATTCCTGGTGCTAGCCACATGTGGTGAGTGAACCATAATTAAGTATACCCCTCACCATGCAACCCTGGCCATGAAAACAACAGCATCTTCAGAGAAGAGAAAGAGAAAATAAAATAGAATTAGAGATTATAATAAAAGATTGTACAGAAATTATGAAATAGGGCTTTGTAAAGATAAAATACAAAATCTACAAAATATTCATATTTAACACCAGGATAGTGATAGAATAATCAATACAAATTTATCCTGTGTGTCCTAGTGCATTTGAATACTAAGGAAGAGTTATTTTGACCATTCGGAGACAACAAATTGAATTAAAAGGAGAAAACTCAAAATTAGTTTAAGATCCCCAAAAGTATAATTTAGGGTAATAATAACCCTAGTTTCTATTCCTCTTGTAGTTGAGAGGTAAAATGCTTTTCCTGAGCATGCAGGATCTTGATTGTCTTCAGTTTGCTAGCATTACACATTTTGCATGAACCTTTCTGAATTTCCAGAGGAAATCTATCTCTCATAACTACCATGGCAACCCAAAGGAGTGTTATATATTTGGTTGTGAGATGCTGGCAAGCTGAGAAGTTAGGGCACTTATCTAAATTTGCATAAATATTAAGATGAGGTTAGGGCTAGGTTGCCTTCACATTATATCACTTAGCATCTTTCTTTGAGGACTCTATTCTTATCTTAAATTAAATCAGCTTTAGAAACATACCCAACAGTACTTAAGACTATTGGGCAAAAGTGCTCAAGTGTCTCCTAGAGCTGCTCTGGGTCTCAGGGATTGAACCAAGGTTGGTTACATGCAAGACAAGCACCTTAATTCCTGTAATAGATCTTTTGCACCTGGGCTCTCCTCTTAGAAAAAGTCACAGCTCTTAGCATTACTAAGCAGGAAACTAAAGTGAAAACATGCGCAAAACACAATAGAATACAAAAAATCGTTGGGAATTTCAGCAGTAGCATGCACCATGTGGAACTGAATCCTTTGCAGCTTTTTTAACCAACTTCCCATTGACTACATAACAGTGTACTGCAAACCATTAAGCAGGGTTCTAGAGAAGACCTCCGGGGATGTCTTGCTGTCCCTAGTGTCTGTGCATTGACTGACTCTTGATGTAGTCAGTCTAAATTAAAAAAAAAAAAGATTGCCCCAAGGAAAGAAGTCTTTCATTTATGTTCCAAATGCTATACACTTGAAGATTAGTGTCTAGAGTCAGTAGAAAATTTTAATATATATATTTAGAATACCGATGGAAATTTAATGATAGTAAAAATGTAAGGATAATACATCCTTTTCAAATTGCATGTCCTAAAAATGAATCATCCATGCACACTGCTGCTGATTGTCTTAGCAAATTGCAGCCCCTTCCACTGGCCAAATTTCTAGTGAGTGAGGGCGGGGAACTTGTTCCCTGAGACAATGATTCATTAAAGGGGTTGGTAAAATTTGGCTGCAGCTGGCCCTTCAGTGCTGATGGAAAAAGAATGCATTTGAACTGTGGTTGTGGACTTGCCCTTCATGAAGAGCCAGATTTTCCAATAGCGATCCATGTAATTTTTTACTGCAAACCTCAGAAATCATAAAGACTTTTTAAATTTTCAAATTAAAAAATGAAATGATCAGAATGCACATGGGCAGGGCACATTTGAGCAGTTTTGAAAGAAATGACATTAAACTGCTCTTAAATAGTCAGCACTTATGTTGGCTATTGTGAGGGTGACAGCCCATTGAAGACATGGCAGCCACCCTCCAATTATTGTTCTATATTTCTCAGTGAATTCAACTGAACAGTCAGTTCAGTGAAAAAGCATCAGAGATGAATAGAGAAAAGGAATGCCCAGTAAAGTGCACAATTGAATGACAGAATAAAGAAAAATATAGAGGAAATTGTGGCAGAGGGATAGGAAAATGGTCTTTTCCTCATGTTGAGTTATTCACAGCCTCCAGAACAATAGCACAATAGAAAGGGCACTTGCCTTGCATATGGCCAATCCGAGTTCAATTCCTGGCATTCAAGGAGTCCCCTGAGCCTTCCAGGAGTAATTTCTGAGTGCTGAGTTAGGAGTAAGTCCTGAGTGTTGATAGCTGTGGGCCAAAAGCCAAGAAAGAAAAACTAATACTCATAGCCGTTGGTACATACGCTCTTAGAAAACATACTGTGATTTTTTTAAAAAATAATTTTTATTGTGAGCAAAGTGAGTTACAAATATTTCACAGTAACAGTAACATTTAAGGTACATAATGACAATAAATCAGGGCCATTCCTACTACCTGTGTTTTCCTCCCTCCACCTCTATTTCCAGCATGCATCCCATATCTCCCCCTCTTGCCTCACAGTCTGCTAGTGTTAACTGCTCCCCTCTGTGTATAGCTTGTTATAGATTGGGTTTTGATTCTGTTGCCAGTGGTTTGATGTTTCAGTCTGATCATTTTTTATTTCCACTCAGTGTTCATTCTACTCTTTGATCCTGGTACCCTCCATTTTCTTTCCCCCCTCAATTCATGAGGCAGAACAAGATGTTTCATGTTATATGGTTGTGTTTAAAATAAAACAAAAAACAAAAACAAAAACAAACAAAACCAACTGGGAGGAT
>PVKC010044047.1:0-11709 GCA_004027635.1 Crocidura indochinensis | reverse complement strand
TTTTTTTTTAAATCTTTTGAGTCACACCTGGCAACTCTCAGAGGTTACTCCTGACTCTGTGCTCAAAAATCACTTCTGACTAAGGGGACCATATGGGATACTGGGAATCAAACCCTCATCCATTCTGGGTCAGCTGTGTGCAAGGCAAATACCACTCTAGCCCCATCTTATTGCAATTTTAAGTTTCTTGTCCCCCCCTCTTTTTTAAGTATATGACAAGTCAATTATAAAAGTGAACTTTTATTAAACTTCTATTGATGAAAACTTCTATTGATGATAAGCACTCAATCCAAAATGCCATTTCTAAAGCATATTTCCTGCTGCACCAATAAGGATTATTTGCTTTGACAATCATGGTCTAATGAGTAAATGAGATGTGGAAGCTTTCAGCTCCTCTGCTGGGATTTCCTTTAGGTGTAGAAGGAGCCAAGGGTTTGAAAAACAAACTAGGTTGCAAAGGGAAGGAAGAACTAGCTCTTGTAGGCGAGCTTTCCTTGACAATGACCTGCTTCCATATTATAGATTCAAGTTCTTTTTTTCTGCTGTCAAACATTTTGTTGTTGTTTTGGGCCACACCTACTGGTGCTCAGGGATTACTCCTTGTTCTGCCATCAGGAATCATTCTTTTTTTTTTAAATTTTTTTTTTTTTTTTGGTTTTTGGGTCACACCCAGCAGTGCTCAGGGATTACTCCTGGCTCCATGCTCAGAAATTGCTCCTGGCAGGCACGGGGGACCATATGGGGCACCGGGATTCGAACCGATGACCTTTTGCATGAAAGGCAAACACCTTACCTCCATGCTATCTCCCGGGCCCCAGGAATCATTTCTGATGGACTTAGAGACCATATGAGTTATCAAAGCAAACACTCACTTGCTGTACTATATCTATCCAGACCCATCTGTTGTCAAATATTTAAATCTATATAAATAATAATGGATATTCTATACATTGTGTGTGTTGTTGGTTATGGCCCACACTGGTAGTACTCAGGGGCTACTCTTGTCTGTATGCACCGGGATTATTCCTAGTAGAATTTGAGGAACTATATGGGATGCTAGGGATTGAACCAGGGTCTGTTTTGTGTGTAAGTTAAGTGTTTTGTCACCTGTGATATCTTCAGATTTCCATGCCAAATGTATTCAAGCTATGGATTTGATGGATGAAGAAAGTGGAATGATGTTTTAATATTCACTTAGGGGATCTGAGTATAGAGGGCAAAACTGGTTATGATCTTCTTTATTGTCAGCCTGTAGAGGTAACAGGGCTTGCAGGCTTGTGCTCCGTCTCCTGTCAGGGGAACAGGTTCCCTCTACATCTGCATGAAACATCTCTCTGTGAAGGCATCGGATGCATTTAGGGGCCACAGTCTCCTCGCCTTCTTACCTTCCAACTCTTTCTGACTTCTGACTCTGTTGCAACAATGGTGGCCAATGCTTTGAATTCAGAATACCATCCCTTTTTGGTCTTCCCCCTCGCCCCTCAGCAACTAGAAGCAGCGCCTGCAAGTTTCCATTCATGGAAAATATTCTCATGTAACATTGAGTAATTTCTTGGTATCACTGTAAGAAGGCCTTTGTTCAGATGCAGCTTTGAAATTATTAATTGGTGTGAAACGAGACTTTTTTCAGGCAGACGCTTGTGCATCAGTATTTCCCTCCATTCAAAACAGACTTAGCTATACTTTCAAAGAGGCTAAAATGAAACAATCACATTCCATAAATGGAATTATCTTTAAAATGTATGTACAAATATTCTTAAATTTAAATAATCTTTTAAAAATTATCTTTAGATTATCCTGTTTGTTTGTGTTTGGGGAACACACTGAATGGTACTCAGAATTTACTCCTGCTTGTGCTCAGGGATCCTACCTGATATAAGTTGGGGAACCCTATGTTGTGGCAGGAATTGAATTTGAGTTAGCCATTTGTACACCTAATATCTTAACCCCTGTATTTTCTCCAGACCCCAAATTATTGTGTTTTAAGCGATTATACCTATTTTCAGATTTCTTCTGAGCCAGATGTCAGTAAATGTCTTCCAAGTAAATAAAAATTTAAACTTAACAAAATAGTCATCATTTTTTTTTTTTTTTACTTTGGGGTTCACTCCTGGTAGTACGCAACGCTTACTCCTAGTTTTGTGTTGAGGGATCATTCCTTGTGGTGCTCTGGGGATCAAATCCTGGTTGATCCTGTGGTAAGAAGCAATTTCTTTTCTTTCTTTTTTTTAATTTTTTTTGAGATCATTATGAATTACGAGTCTTTCACAGTTGTATTTCAAGCACTTAGTGACAGTGAATTGAGGCCATTCCCACCACCAGTGTTGATCTCCCTCCACCAGAGTTCCCAGTCTCCTGGACTGCTAGTGTGACGGGTCCCTTTTGTGTATAGCTTGTTATAGTTTGGATCTCTTGGTTCTATTGTCTTTGACTTTGACTTGGGTATTTAAATCTGACTTCTTTTAAAATTATAAAACTGATCATTCTTTAGTTAGACTCATCAGAAAGAAAGGAAAATTATTGCTTAGAATCAATTTCTAAATTCAGAACTGGAAATAACACAATTGTGGCCTCAAAGGCCAAAAAAAAAAAAGTCAGTGTCGCTTGGATTTGAAATGTGATATGTTGTTTTACAAAATACAGTCATATTTATACACACTTTGCAAAAATATTTTTATACGTGCACTTTGACTTAATCTTCTGTATCACTGGACCAATTCGATATTCTTAGTGCTTCCTCTTTTTTTTTTTTTTTTTTACAAGAGGAAAATGAAGTTGGGGCAATGAAATGACTCACCCAGAATTACAGATCTAGGAAGGACCGGATCCTTTGATCCCACAGTTTTTTCCTGTTCTACACTACTCAGAAGCTTCACATATGCAGAGACTAAATTTGCCCTTCCTGATGGCCAGTATTACTGATCCCTGGCCTGAGGGGCTGCTGACCCCTTAGGTTTAATTACTATGGCTTGGCCTGAAGCTTCAGGGCAATGCTTTTATTAGTTATTTTTGTAGGGTGAGGGATGTGCCTCCAGGGCAAGGCACTTCCTCTTCCTTCCCTCTTCCATTCCTGGCACCCCTCACCCTGCCCCCATTCTGGAGGGGCCTCCAATACTTAAACAATGTGACCCCATACCAAGATAGACAACTTAAAAAAATTTTTTGATTGATTGGTTGTTGGGCCATACCCAGCGGTGCTCAGGGGTCACTCCTGGCTGTGCACTCAGAAATCACCCCTGGCAGGCTGACACCATATGGGTGCTGGGAATCGAACCGGGTCCCTCCTAGGTCAGCTGTATACAAGGCAAATACCCCACCGCTCTGCCATCTCTCTGGCCAAGACAAATAACTTTTGCAGTGAAACTTTTGTGCATAAGATTTACTTCTGTCTGCGTTCAGGGATCACTCCTGGAGGAGGGGGGTGGCTCAGGATGGAAACCACGTAATCCCTGTGCAAGGCTTTACCTGTTGTACCATCTCTCCTGGGTCCCCAGTGCTCAGGCATCACTCCTGGAGGGGAGGGAGGAACATGTATGGTGCTAGGGATTCAACCCGGATTTGCCTCATACAAGAGAGTGTATGAGGATCTCTATTGTGCTATCTCTCCAGTCCTCACAGTGATACTTTTAGGTCCATAATTAGACTCAAAAAGCCAAAACGGGAAGACTATAGACTAAATTCAGCTTCATAAACTCCCAAGGGAGCTAGCACGTTTCCGAATGCATCCTAAACCCACCTGCATCCCAAAAGACATTCTATTAAATCTGGAGAGTACTTCGGGAGTCTGATTATATGTACCACAGTGGTCCCAGCCAAGAGTAATTCAACTGCTTTAACTTAGTAAGGGTAGGGAAGAGTTAGTGATAGTGATGAAATGGATGCAATGTTGAGGCAAGCTGTGGTGTGTGCTAGGTTTTAATCGAGGGCACTTTAGGTACTATTATTCCTAAAATACAAAGTTACCATAGGTTCTTAACCCCTTGACTGTAGGTAAAATAATAAAACTTCAAAGCAAAACATCTTCTTAATATCATCAGATCTCTTTTCGCATAAAACAGAGGTCTCCTGGGATGTCTTTTTGCCTTTTCCCACAGGGAAAACAATCATGAGTCAGGACCAGAGAGATAGGATATAACCAAGGTTTAGGCAAGCCACTTGCACCACTTATGGCTCAACCCCCAGCACCATTTACAGTCCCTGGAACCCAGCCAGGGTTAGTCCCTGAGCACAGAGCCATGATTCAGCCCTATGGACTGCCAGGGATGGTCCCAAACAAACAAAACAAATTTGAACTTTCAGCAATAATGAATCTAGATAAAGAGTATGAGATTCCTTTGGGTTTAATATTTTGCTTAATCATTCTTGTAAGTTTGAAATGATTCTCTAAAAAATATTTTCAATGGACTTGAATTAAAATTACATTTCATGGGCCTGGAGAGATACCACAGCAGCGTTTGCCTTGCAAGCAGCCGATCGACCAAAGGTGGTTGGTTTTAATCCGGTGTCCCATATGGTCCCCCGAGCCTGCCAGGAGCTATTTCTGAGCAGACAGCCAGGAGTAACCCCTGAGCACCGCCAGGTGTGGTCCACAAACCAAAAAAAAAAAAAAATTACATTTTATTTTCATTTTTAAAAATTCAATTTTTCAAGCTTGAAAATAGTTTATTATGCTCAATGAAAGAAATCAGTCACCAAGAACCACAACGGATGATTCCATTTCTGTGCCAAGTCAGGAGTAGGCAAATGTATAAGTGGACAATAGGACAATAGGTTTCCATTGCTTAGGTCTGGGAGAGTTATGGATAAGCTGGGAATCATCATCAGTTACAAAGCCAAGAGTCTAGAATTTCTTTTCAGAGAGATGAAAATCGACAAAATTGGCTAAGTCAAGTCCCCACTCCTTCCCATAGTCCAAGAAACTGGAGTGACACACTGTAAGTGAGTGTTTTGCTGAGTGTGAGAATCACCTCCAGATAACAGTTCTTGTTTTTAAAATGCCAAAGCAGACCAATAAGCTAAAAAGCTTTGTTTGAAGTGAAAACAAAGTCTTCATATCTTTAGATAACACCAATCAGGAGATGAGCCTCGTTTGCATCCCACAGCAGTAAATGATCCGACTTAATTGAAATGAAGTAATTACAGGGTTATCTTCAGGAACTTGGAAAGAAACAGGTTCTCCAAGAAAACCCTCAATGGGTGGCTGCTCAAGGAAAAGGATGACATTGGACAAGTTTGATTTTAAACTTGACCGATGCGTCTATTTCTACCCTGCATTCAGGGATATTTGGGGGAATCTTTTGGGATAAGAGTTTTGGCCTAAAGCAGGGTCCAAATCTGCATCAGAATCCTGAGGAAGATGCTTCTTTTTCCCACCTGCCAGCCTGGAATGAGGAAAATGAGTTTTCACCTTTGCAATCTTGTTAAAAGTAAATGGCAGTTAAACTTGGTAGAGGAATGCTAATCAACAAGTCAAGTTGGGGAGGGGGGAGAAAGAGAGACAGAGACAGAAACTGAGAGGAGAGAAAAAAAGAGGAGAGTAGCCAAATTTAAAATAGCTAATTATGGGAATAGAATGAAAATTTACTAACATTCAGCCACTTTCATGTTCCTAATAAATGTTGGTGAGAGCACTTGTCCAGGCATTCCCTAACTTTTCCATTTTGAGAGTTGATGAAATGTTTCTAAAGGATGCCATGGAATATTCAGTTAAGTTTGCATATTAAATGAGCGTAGCACATCTCTACAAAGGATGATATTTTTCTGAGCGGCCATCACCATTTTACAGAAGTGAAATCATTTGACGAGTGGATTAAAAGTCTCAAGACTTCTTGGTATGAAGTGTTTCTTTGAGGTACTCGAAGATTCAAGAGAAGAAAGCTATTGTTCTCTAAATGGAGCTTGAGTCTGAAAGTTCTCCTTTGTAAGCAGTTAGTCTAAGACATGAGTGTCTATAGCAATGCTCTCATGTATGGAACTTACCGGAGTGCTCTGTCTACATGTGCGCAAGTGTCCAAGGGAGCACTTTGAGTGGAATATTCTGCCACATGGAGCACAAAGCATTACATGCCCTTTGCACTTTTGTCGTTTTCTGAATCCTTTCTACCTCCAAGAGAAATATTTTTCTAAATTTGACTGTGCATTTTCTGTTTGGGAAGATGACACAAGAGAATAAGAAGAGTTCTACTGATAAGCAACGAAACAAAGTCTTACTAGATCCAGTTTTAATTTCCTAGAAAGTTTACATTTAGGGAAGTTTTCCAGTTTTTAATTCTCCATAAATTTTAAAACCTGGAAGGAATTTTGTACCAAAAATGAATCTTAAAGACTCAATTGATTTAGCTCATCTTTTAGTACTTATATTATCACTTGAAGGAAAGAGGCCTTTTTTGACTCTGGAGGAAGAAAAAGAGCTTCAGCATTATAAAAGAAAAGAAATGCATTTCTTTTACAAGAAGCAGCTCCACTTCCCATGTTAATCTATTTCTAATATCTTATTAAATAGAATTCTCCAAGACATAGAAACAGCTTTTAATTTTAACCAAAAAGATTGTTTTATAAAGTAAGGTTCAAGAAAATACAGGTTCTATTTGTATCAATTAAAAATGAAAAGCAAGCATAAATATGAACAATAAGTTAAATTTTGTCTCCACTGTCCTAACTGTTCAGATGTGCTTTCCACCCACAGTCCCTTTGTTTCTGATTTTAGGAAGGGAATTGGTGGAGGAAAGCTTAATAAGTATTGTTTTTATACTGGTTTGCATTGTTGTTATTTTTAAAGTGTATGATTTCAGAAGACACAGCTTCATAATTCTGCCAGATAGTATTAGTCCAATTGAAGTAGAGCAGATTATTAGTAGAAGAGATATCTTTTATAATATACATATACTATACCACATAAGTTCTATATCCCACTTACAACTCAACTTTACTTTGGTTTAAATTTTAATTGGTTTTTAGAAACTGGACCATTTTCTAAAAAGGTTTAAATCTTCTAGTTTCCTTTTTTGTTTTTTTGTTTTGAGGGGATTAGGCCAAAGTTGGTCATTCTAAGGGGGTCACTTCTGGTTTTGCACTAGAGAATTAGCCTTGCTGGTGCCTGGTGCTGAGATTCAGCCTGCGTCAGTTGTATACCAGGCGTAAACCCTACCAATGTACTATCACTCCAGTCCCCCCTTTGAGTTTTTCCTTGGATTCAGCTCAGAGTTTGGGGACAAGGTCTGGGATCATTCTCCCCTTAAATCTACCACAAAGTATTAGTAATGGGAGATAGACCCAGATAGGTTATAAAAACATTTTACTAAAGATATTATCGTGAATTCTACTTGAAATAAATGCATTGTTCTTATAAAACCCTTTTTAATTTTAAGAGTCATTATATTCAAGTTCTTTTAGCGTCGGAATTGCTTTGGTAAGTTAGATCTAAAATAAGTTCTTAGCCTCAACTCAGTGGACATGCTAAGCTGGCTCCAGAGTTGATTTGTGGAACTCATTATGAACTTCACAAAGTGTTCAAGGTTACTTTTCAATTTGTTTCAGCCAGAATCAATAAATCTCTCACCTGGTTTCTTTGCTGTACGTATTGTACTGGTTAATCATGTATATACATGCCCTAGCACATTAGACTTGGAGAAAAAGTTTTTCTGATGGGAGCCAATTTTTAACTACCACCCTGTTGAAATTTGAAAACAAAGGTAAACTGCTCCTGTTTATTATTAAGATGTGAAGTAAGAGTCATAAATAATCTTGCTGGGCCATTTCCAGGATGAGAAGAAGGAAGGAGAGATACAGAGACAGAGGAACAGAGACAGAAGGAGAGAAAAGAAAAAGGAGAAAGAGAGGAATCTATCTTATGAAATTGTTTTGTCATTCGTAGGAAAAGCTAATCTTTCTGGAGCTGGAGAACTAGTACACTGGGTAAGGTGCTTGGCTTACATGTGGCTTGTCGTGTTTGATCTCCTGCATCCTATATGATCTCAGGAGTAATCTCTGAGTACAGAGCCGGGAATAAAAACCTGATCACAGGGTAGTTCCCAAACAAATAAAAATAGCTACTTCTTATTTGACACAAGTACCCAAAGAGGAGGAAAAAAACAGGTGCGTCTCCAAATGTGGAAGCTGACATTCTTACTCATACTGCACATTCGTATTTTACGATACTGCATGCGTTGGTTCTTAGAGCATGAACATGAAATTTCACATCTAGGTATGAAGAATAGTCATGAGTTGTGACACAAAAACCTGAAAAGTCCTGCTATGGGTAAGAGTCCCTTGCCCTTCTGCTCCTTTTGGCTCTGGGTCTCCCTGTTGAAACTTAAAACTAGAATTCAAAGTGGTGCCTAGAGAATTCACCTGTGCATTAGAACCCCAATTGGGTCCAGTCACCTCTCTCATTCCTATGCACCGGATGTTATAAATAATGGCAGAGGTATGGGCAAGAGATATGTTAGTACAGGTGTCTTGGTACATATGTGCTGGTATAGATGTGCCAGTACAGATGCATTAATACACATATAATTGCATGGATGCATCGGTATAGATGTACTAATACAGATATATTGATACAGATATTCCTGTGAAGCCCCTTGACTTCCTAGGCCTCCAGTTGGGTTCTGAGCACCCTAGCTCCATCTCACCCCAATGCACCCCTACCTAGCTGCCGGACTCTGAATTCCCCATCTGTTTCTTCCTCTATCAAGTGAAATGGCGGCTCTAGTCCAAGGTGCCCATACTTTAGTAGCTATCACTCCCTTCCTAAAGACTCATCCTGGGTGCCTCCATTAAGGAAACAAGCAGGAAGTACCCCCCTCATTGCACTGGAGATGACTGGGGTGTCATTAGGATCAGGCATTGTCTGAATGACATAAACCTCACACTTACAGGGCATTTCTCTTTTCAAGTTCTAAGAATGGAATATTCCTCTGTAGGCAATGGAATTCTCAGCTTCTGCTGCCCCGAAGTAAGCAATGCAATACTCCTAACTTCACAGGTTAGTGTGCATTCAAATCACCTGTGGGCTTGTGGCACTTTTGAATCTGCATTTTTACTGGGCCTTTGAGAAATTTCTGTCAGAAGGCTGGCTGATTCTTTACTCTGGTTTGGAGAAGCCTTGCCCTGGGGGTCCTTTAATCTTCTAAAACTGAAGGTGGAGAAAGCTGTGAAAATCTAGGCCTTTAAAATAAGTATCTTGAACATTCAGAATAAAAATAATAGCTTGTCAATTTAGAAAACTGACATGCATGCAAGACTGGAAGAGAGACAATAGATTTAATTGGGGACCACTTCTAGTTTTCAGATACTTGCTTTTATTTCTTGTAGTAAAGAAAAAAATGTATGGAAAATTAAGAATGATAAAAAAAAACTGTCTAGTTTTCATTTTAGTGGAAGTTGTAATCAAATGTTCAGTTTTTCATAAAACAGGGCAAGTTTACATTCATTACACCCAACCCCTAATTTTTTTTTTTTTTTTTTTTTTTTTTTGGTTTTTGGGTCACACCCGGCAGCGCTCAGGGGCCACTCCTGGCTCCATGCTCAGAAATTGCTCCTGGCAAGCACAGGGGACCTTCTGCATGAAAGGCAAACACCTTACCTCCATGCTATCTCTCTGGCCCCAACCCTTAATTTTTTATAGCAACATGACATCTCTTTGTTTTGTCTTTCCTAAACCCTTTTAAAAAATCCTTGCTGCAAATAAATGCTGAATTTAGTACAAACTCTTAAGTCAGAGTTCTTTTTTAAATGCATTTTCCCGATCATCATACAATTAACTATTAAAAATGATACAATTAATTAATCATACAATAATCTATTAAAATAGAATTGAATGTAGTTTTTTTCTTTTTGTTTGACCACACTCAGTGGTGTTGGGGAATTCTGCAGTTCTGGGAACCCAATCTGGATCGGCAGCATGCCAAGAAAGTGGCTCACCTCTTGTATGTCTCCCTCCCAATTCAATGTCTTGGAGTAGAGTCACAGATATCTATAACCATCGCCACAATCAGTTTTGTAATGTTTTGATCACCCCTCTCCCAATACAATTCCTTGATTCCTCCCACCCCAACCTCAATCGCCCTAGGAAATCAGTAACATTTTTTGCCTTTTTCTAGAAAGTTTTTACCTGGTGGTGCTCGGTAGCTACTCCTGGTTTTGTACTCCAGGCCACCTTTCTGTCAGTGCTTGAGGTGGTAGTGGTGGTGGGAGGGGTCCTTGCGACTGTTGGGACCTGAATTCTGAACCAGGAGGGACTCCATTTGGTAAAGGCCACATGGTAGGCTTCTTCTCAGGTTTTGAACAGGCAGTGATATCTGGAGCAGAGCCAGGAGTGAGCCCTAAGTGGCACTGGGTATGGTCCAAAAAACAAAACAAACAAAAATGATGTAACCTTAGATTTACTTTTTTCGAGGTTTATTAATTTTCTCTTTGCCTTTGATTCATTTTATAGACTTTATTTTATTTTGTTTTGTGTTTGGGGGCCACACAGGGCTCTGAAATCTCTTCCTGGCAGGCTCGGGTGACCACATGGGATGCTGGGAATCGAATCGAACCCAGGTCCATCCCAGGTTGGCCACGTGCAAGGAAAATGTCCAACCGCTATGCTATCTCTCTCTGGCTCCAATAGACTTTATTTTTAATTTAAATTACTATTATTATTATTATTATTATTATTATTATTATTATTATTATTTTGGTTTTTGGGTCACACCCGGCAGCACTCAGGGGTTACTCCTGGCTCCATGCTCAGAAATCGCTCCTGGCAGGCACGGGGGACCATATGGGGCCCCGGGATTCGAACCGAAGACCTTTTGCATGAAAGGCAAACGCCTTACCTCCATGCTATCTCCCGGGCCCCAATTTAAATTATTTAATTTTAGGCACTGTGACATATAACAATGTTCATGTTAAAGCATTCATCTAAAAACTACTGTTGAATGGTGGTAAAAATGAACTGCATAAAAATATCCTTTTTAAGGGGCCAGAGAGATAGCATGGAGGTAGGGCATTTGCCTTTAATGCAGAAGACAGTGGTTCGAATCCTGGCATCCCATATGGTCCTCTGAGCCAGTCAAGAGCTATTTCTGAGCGTATAGCCAGGAGGAATCCCTGAGCACCGCTGGATATGACCCAAAAACCCAAAAAGAAAAAAAATTCCTTTTTATAATGTACAGTTTAATATGTTAAGTAGACACATATTGTCTTTTTGTTTTTACTATAGTCTTGCCCTCCAATGGTCTGAGGGACAGTGAACTGGGCCCCTGTTCATTCTTCAAGCCTTAAACTTTATATCAATTCTCAATATACCATTACCCATACCCTACAGACTCAGGCAAACATCATTTTATTTCTCTATTTTCTGAACTCTATTTCCCACCTGTTGTGGAAGATTTAGGTGGTTGATCTGCATCTGGACATGCTCAAGGCTTCCTCCTGCCTCTCAGCTCTGCAGTCACTCCTGGCTGTGTTTGGGGTCATGAGGAGGAACCACGAATGGTGCTGGGGTTAGAATCTTAAGGCAAGGGTCTGAGAGATAGCAAAGTGGTAGGGCGTTTGCCTTGCACATTGCTGATTCGGGACATATAGTGGTTTGAATCCCGGCATTCCATATGATCACAGAGCCTGCCAGGAGTGATTTCTGATCTCAGAGTCAGGAAGAAGCCCTGAGCACTGCTGGCCGGGTGTGATCTAAAAAAGCAACAAAAAAAAAGAGAAAAAGAA
>PVKC010044046.1:0-11662 GCA_004027635.1 Crocidura indochinensis | reverse complement strand
CACGCAAAAGCGGGCCATGGACAATGATGTCACAGTCAACCTCTGAGACCAGGTATCCACAGGGTCATTCTGGGTGACATCAGGGGTGAGCTGTGAGTCCAGAGAAATGTGGCTTTCAGTGCCTACTGAGAGCACCTCAGGGCTATCACCCTACTACTCAGATGGGCTACAACCTCTGCTGGGCAAGGGACCTCCCAGGGGCATGACTCGCTAGCTCACCTTCAGGATAGTGGAAGAAGTATACCCAGAGCAGCCTGGGAGGGGCACAGAGCCAGGAGTCCCCTGCCTGGTTTCTGGGCTGTGGCCCTTACCTGCGGTGCCCCCCATGAACTCCCCCAGCAGCAGTGGGTACTTCTCACTCTCGCTGCCTATCTTGAATGACTTGTAGTGGGCAAACTGGTGGTTGTCCTTAAAATCAACCAGGTCTACTCGTAGCTACCAGGTGCCTGTTGGAAGGGGGTCATAGATCACACCAGATCTGGCTGATAAGGGATCACTGCAGATCATGTGCAGGGGATGGGGACAAAAGTCACCTAAATAACAGCTTCTGGGCTGTGACCAGGGTAGGTAATAGAACGTGGTGATGCTGAATCTCAGGATAGCTGCACCATGTGTTGGGTGCAGGAGCCCCTGAGCCTCCCCTGTGACTGGGGAGAAGACGGGGTGTGATGCCTACCCTGGGAGGTGAGTGCATGCAAGTTCTCATTACCCAGCCAGAATTTCCCAGCCGGCTGCCAAAGCCACGGCGATAGGACTCCCAGTCCCGGTAGAAATCCACGGAACCATCGCTGCGGCGCTGGAAAACCTAGAGGCACAGAGAAGGGTCCAGTCCAGAGAAGTCCACAGGAGATCAGGGATTAGGAGACACTGGGTTTGGGGTCAGACAGGACAATGACACCCTTGGTCATGGGGTTGGGGGCAGCAGGCCTCTCAGTGCCTCTCCCATGTGGGTCTTGGTTCCCCCTACCACATTTCGATTATCCTGACTTGAGGCCAGGGATGTGACTCCTACAGTGAACAGGACTGGAAGCCATGCACCCTTCTCTGTGTCCTGCCCAGGCCCACCTCATCCTGCTGCTACTCACGGTCCAGCCTCCGCCGTCCGTGTCCAAGTCACATAGCACTTCCACACGCTGGCAGTTAGGCAGGAAGATGGTGTGCCAGCCATTGAGAGCATGGCCCCGGGACAGCAGCTGGTGGCCACTCCGTAGTCCTGGACAGGGAAGGATGGCAAGGGCATAGGGAGTGCAGGGTGGATTCTGAGTGGATCCTGGGGATGGACATAGGGGGAAGCCTCGGAAGACCTTGGGATGTTGGACCTGGTGTATAGATCCTGGGAGTGGCTCTGGATGCTAGGGGTGGTGGGTGTAGCTGGGGTGTACCAAGGATAGACCCCTAAGGGTACCCAATGAAATTGAACTCAAGTTGAACCTGAATAGGATACCCTGGGCAACTGGGCTCAGGTGGGGGTGACCTCTGGCCAGTCCCATTGGGAGGACATCTCACTGGCATCTCTAATCTAGACCAGACAGGCAGACTGACAGACTCCAGATCCCCACCCCTCAGACCCTGACACTTAGGGCCACTGGTTGTTGTGGCCTCACCTACCTGTGTCACACTGCTCGGCATCGCCGGAATCTCCTGTGGGGGACACAGAAGGCACTGTTACGGTCATTTTGCATCCCCTATGCCAACAGCAAGGTGCCCTCGGATTTCTGTGGCCTCCCCTTAGCACCCTTTGGCCAGGTTCTCTGTGTGCCTTAGCCTTACTGGGACCTCGACAACTGAGGCTCCAAGTGAGTGTCCAGACCCACATACTCCAGTGCCCCTGCAGAGGGGACAGCTGTTCACAGGGCCCATCTGGGAAAGGCCCATCACTGGCACTATGGGGGAGTTTGGGGGTAATGTAGGAGTCTGAAAAGCACATGGAACTTTGTCCATTCAGATTGGTCCCCACAGTAGGAACTTTCCTGGTCTCATGGTCTAGAGAGAGACAGGGGGTCCTCTTGATGGGTGGGGACATGTCATCTCTAGGCATATTGGGTGTGATGTGTAGCCCGGCTCAGTTCTGCATGAGCTCCTCATCCCTGGGGCTCGGTCCTAGACTGATTTTTCCCAGGGCTTCGCTGGATCTGCTGTGTGCCAGGTCTCTGGTGGGGGAGAACTGGTGTCCAGCTACTGCCAGGGGTCCTGACTTCAGGGTGCAGTCCAGGGTTCAGCCCTCCTTTGGAACATGGAGTAGGGCCCCCATATCCTGGGCTCCCTTCTGGCTCTTCCTGAAACCCCAAAACTTCCTGAGGAGAGACTCTGATGTGGAATATCGTCCCTCATCTGCACCCAAGCTGCTCAATGACTGGCACTGGGAGCTCAGGGCTGGATTCCCCGACCACTCCAGCTCTGTTGAGGGGTGAGGGACGACACACACCCTCTCTGTTTGATCCCCTTGGCCTCAGGTACTGGCAGTAGGCAGAGCAGAAGAATTGGGTGGTCCCACCTACCTCTCTCTCCAGCAGCCCTGTCTCTCCCTTGGGTCCAGGGACTCCTGGCGGTCCTCCGCAGGCTCGAAGGTTGCTGTGTTTGTCTTCGCTGCCCACCCCCAGCACATTGACCTCTGGAGAAAGACAGTGAGATAGTGCCTTCAGACCCCTCTTGGCCTGCTGGTCAGTACTCTGTTCTCAGCCCAAGTTCCTTGGGTCTGCTGGAGGGCTGGAGATAGAGTTCAACCAGGCAGGTGAGAGCAGACCCTGCTCTCAGACCAGTTTTCCAGATGTTATCCTGGGTCCTCAGGTAGCCCCTGTGGGGTCTGTTCTCAGGATCCTGAGGAGGAGTGGCTGGAGGTGACCTGAGACTCTCAGGGGACTTAGCTTGTTGCCTCAAAGCAACAATCCTTTGCAGCTCCAGGTTATCCAGAATGAGGGGTACAGGAGCTGCCCACAGTAGCTGTCCCTCTTGCCCTTCCCCTCATCATCTGCCCAGCTCACCTGGACAATTATCAGTGCCCAAAATGCCAGGGACTAACAGTAGCATAAAGCCCAGACCGACCATTCTGCCGAGCCACATCCTCTTGGCTCACTACCAGCTGATGTTCCAAGATCTTCTGGCTCTGAATTGGGGGGGTTCTTCCTGCCTGCTGCAGTGCCAGCCCTTTATATAGTACCATGCTCAACCCTCACTGTGTGAGCCCCACCTCCCTCTTGGTCACCTGTTGCTATACATAAATGTTGGTATAGACAGAGATTAAACCCTGCACTACCCAAAACAAAGACTCTGTCTGTCCTAGCTTCCTCTTTCCCTCACCCAGGGGTTTGGTCACACCTGGCAGTGCTCAGGGGTTACTCCTGGCTCCATGCTCAGAAAGTGCTCCTGGCAGGCACAGGGAACCATATGGGGCACCGGGATTCGAACCGATGACCTTTTGCATGAAAGGCAAATGCCTTACCTCCATGCTATCTCCCGGGCCCCCTCACCCAGGGGTTTGATACACAAAGACCCATTTAAGCTTATCATGAGGAAGGCACTTCTGACTGTCAAAGATGTGTGTCCCTCCTCCAAGATGAATTGAACCTGGTCATTAAAGATGGCAGAGGGGGCCCCCCTTGATTGATAGCACAGTGGTAGGCATTTGCCTTGCATGGGGCTGACCCAGAAGGAACCTGGCTCAATTCCTGGCACCCATCTGGTCCCCCAGCCAGTCAGGGGTGATTTCGGAGAACAGATCCAGGAGTAATCATTCTGAGCATTGCTGGGTGTGGCCCAACAGCCAATCAATAAAGAACTAAATAAAGTTTAAATATATTTATACACAGGCGGCAGAGGATGTTGGTTTGGTGTGCTTTCAGTGCAAGGCTGGGAGCCACAACTTCCATACCTTTTCTATTATAGCCATCTTGATTTATTCATTCTCAAGGCAACACTGCTTCAGACCCATTCTCCCATGGTTGGATTACATCAAGTAATCACAGCCAACCTTCCTTTCTCAGGAAGACTCCAAGATCTTGGATCTGGATCCTCTGACTTTTCTGGATGATTGCATGTCAGTGACCGGTGCCAAATAGATAGTACAGTCCTTGGGGTACTTGTCTCGAATGTGGGCAATCTGGGTTCAGTACCTGGCATCTCATAGGGTTTCCAAAAGTGGAAGTCCCAAGCACCTCCACAAAAGAAAAAGGATTCAAGAGACTTGATGCAAATATAAGAAGTGATTTTATTGCAATATACCGTCGCCAAGGGCCTAGGAGAACAGATAGGTCTGATTTTAGTAGAAATGACATCAGCATGGAAGGACCAACAGAGGGAAAATTGGGGGCCTCAGGATTGAGGGAGGGTCCGGACAGGACCACATGACCTAGATGGGGGGAGTCCTTGGGTCTGGGTTTCTGGCAAAAGTCATGGCAAGTGAGAGCATCCTGGCCTAGACTCTCCCAGGAGGGTCATCGGGAAACTCCACACACAGATGCTGGTGGGGTACTGGGGGCCTCTGCTGCTCCTGGGGTACAGGGTGGTCACAAGGTACCCAGGTGGGCAGGTGAGGACAGTGTGCCAGGTCACATCTCCCTCCCAGGGCCTGCGGCCAACAAGCTTTTCACAGTAAAGGGACGGCCCTTCCTAGCTGGACCCTGGGACCTTCCTGATCCCTGAGGTGGAGCCCCTTGGTCAGATTAGGATGCACCACGTTCATTCTGCAGTCCAGGTTCTGTGGGTCAGGAGGCCCAGTTGGTCCCAGCTGAGGCTGTGGAGGCCCCCTGCAAGGCAGCCTTCGACTCCATTCTTGTCCAAACCCAAGCTAGCACCACGGACACATATTTCTGGGTCCTGCCTGCTGTGGCCTCTGTGTGTGGCTCCCTGCCTTGAGATCCCAGATAGGCTGAGACCCCCATGGCTGTGCACACCCAGTTCGTGTTGAAGGGGCTGGAGAAAGGCGGGAAACGGAGGCTGCAGCCCTCAGGGGCCCATCCATGCCAATAGCACCACAAGACGTGTACAAATGAGCACCTATTTTCACCGTCCAGCTGCAGGCACAGCACTGTTCCTTCCCAGAACCTCACCTGGGCCCCACACTGAAGGAAGGGGGAGGAGTACCATTAGACTTGGGGGACAGGCAGGTGGGGAGGGGGCTGAGCAACCTCTATCCTGCCTACCCTGGAGAGCACCAGAGGGACCTGGCCCTGCCTGTGGAGGCAACTCCCCACCTCTCACAGGGGTAGGATGGTGCCCCATATTCCTATCCTCTGGGTGGGCTGGTTCTCTCTGTGCTTGTAAACAGCAGGGGGAATCCGAGCATTTCTGATGCAGAGACAGGCCCACCGAGGCTCACAGAATCAGAAAGAAGCACCTTGAAGAGGCAGCAGGGGTGAGGGTTGCGGGGCTGCCAGTGGTGTGGGAAGGGGTGTAGTGGGGCGCGGTGCCCACACATTCACTCGGAGCACTTGGGATGTTGTGCAGAGGGTCATCTTCAAGTTGAACGAAAACAGTAAAAAATATTTGGTCTCTGAGCGCAGCCACCTCCACCACCTCCACCACAACCCATTCTCAGTGGCACCACGAGGCGGGAGGGGGGGAAAGGGGTGGACTCCCCATAGACTGGGGATCCCTGAGGTGAGGGCTGGAGAAGGCACATGGGGAGTCTAGGTCATGTGATTCAGCGGCTCCCCATGGCGGGATGCTGGTCTCTCCCTTCCCTCTCTCGGGTTTGGGGTCTGGCCCAGCACAGGATGACTGGGGTGCAGACGAAGTGAGAGAAGGGCGAGGGGCCTTCACTGTCCAGGACCCTCACAGATGACGCTGAGGTCACAAGGTTGGTCTTGGGAGGCCGGAGGGCGTATCCTAGCCCAGGAAGCAAGCCGGTCCCACTTCGAATCCAAATTTCTGGGATGCTTCTCCGAAGTCTTTGAACATGATGTCGACCACAGGCACCTGCTCCAACTTGGGCGTGTCCAGCTCCAGCACCGTCATCTGGTAGCCTTTCTTGGTCTGTGAAGGGATGGGAGGGTCAGGGTCAAGGGCTCCTCTTCCTTCCCAGCCCACCTCACAGAGATGTGCCCAGGGTCAGCCCTGCCAGGACCAGCAGGGCCTAGCCTGAACATGAAGAACTGGGCAGCAAGGCCAGCAGACAGCCAGCAGAACCAGGTTGGAGTATCTGGTGTGGATCACGGGGTTGGCCAAGGCCCAGAGAGATAAAGGCCAGGTGTTCCAGCCACCAGAGATGGCTCCGTGAACTTCTATCAGGACTGGGAGTCCTACCGCCGCGGTTTTGGCAGCCAGCTTGGCGTGTTCTGTTGGGCAACGAGAACTTGCATGCGCTGACCTCCCAGGGTAGGCGCCACATCTCATATTCTCCCCGTCAGAGAGGAGGCTCTGGGGCTCCTGCAACATCCTGTTACCTGTCCTGGCCACAGTCCAGAAGTTGGAATGGCCAGGGGATCCTCTTACCCAGTGTTGGACTCTGGTGTCTTTTGACCCCATCCCCTGCCCAGGATCTGTAGTGACCTGTGATCCCCTTACCGGCCAGATCTGGGGTGACGTGTGACCCCTTCCCACAGGCACCTGGGAGCTGGGAGTTGACCTGTTTGATTTTGAGGACAACTGCCAATATGCCCACTATGAGTCATTCAAGATAGGCAGCTAGAGTGAGCAGTACCCGCTGCTGCTGAGGGACTTCGTGTGAGGCACCGCAGGTAAGGGCCACAGCCCAGAAACCAAGCAGGTGGGTCCTGGCTCTGTGCCCCTCCCAGGCTGATCCGGGTACATTTCTCCATCTATCCTTGTGGAGCGCTAGGTCCCAAACCACACCAGGGGGGTTGTCGCTTACCTGAGTGGGGAGACTGACAACCTCAAGGTGCCCTCACTGCTGAGAAAGCCACATTCCTCTGGGCTCACAATTTGCCCCCGAGGCCATCGAGAATAAGCCTGTGAACACCTTATCTCAGAGGTTGGCTATGGCATCTGTGCCCTTCCTGTGTGTTTTGGCCCAAAACTGAGGGTCTAGCTCTGCCAAGGCCTGTGCTGACTATTGTGTCTCATTCGGAGAGCCTGGTAATGCCTAGCTTTTCTGCCTTCTTGGTTAGAGGGTATCTGCACTCCATTCTATAGATTGATAAACTGGGTGGGCCTGTCTGAGCTGAGCACTGAGGAGGAGCCTGCAGTCCTGGGACCCTTGGTAGGGCCTGTGCCTCTGTTTTGCTCCCTCAATGGCTGTTTTCCGGGCTCTAAGGCAATATCTGCACATTGGGGTATGGGCTAGAGGTAGGGAAACCAGCAAGTAACCCCCATCTCTGCAGGTGATTCCCTCAGTTTACACAAGGGCCAGAAATTCAGCACCAAAGACAAAGACGACGACAAAGATAGCTCTTCCAACTGCGCCCAATCGTACCAGGGTGCCTGGTGGTACAACTCCTGCCATTCATCCAACCTCAATGGCCACTACCTGGACGGCAGTCACTGCGCTTCACCAATGGCATCAACTGGTATTCAGGGAAGGGCTACAACTACAGTTATAGAATATCAGAGATGAAGTTGCGTCCTGTCTAGGGACTGTTCGGCCCCCTGGTGGTGTCCGGTGATGCTTCTCCCCATCTAGGGAGGCCTATATTTCTCCACCCCACCAAGTCCAGGATGAAACTGGACCTGTCATTGGGACCCATGGCCTGGCCACCAGAGCTACTTCCTCCCGCATTACAGTGGGAGTATTGTCCTCTCAGTTTCATCACCTCTGACCTTCCTGCTTGTCAAATCCCCCTTGCTCCTCATGTCTCCCACAAGCTCTGCCCTTCATCCCATGTTATAAAAGTTTTTACATCCTTGTGTGTCTGCTCTGATGGTGTTTTTGCATAGGTGGCTGGCCCCAGGGGTGTGATCTCGTCCAGACCCCATTAGGAAACATTAGGCATCTAAGATTAGCCCAGGTATGTAGGGCTAGTAGAAGTGTCCCAACCTGGTCCTCTCCCCCTGCTTGAGGGGCAACAGCTGATCCTGTTACAGGGCCTCCCTGTTCTATGAGGACTACAATGGGAGGTGCAGATTGAAGGACCAGGACCCACATCAGCCCTTTCCCAGGGTTCAGAGTAAACTAGTGCAGGCCCTTAATTGTCTCGGGATGGGCTGGGAGGTGGGAGGAGGGACCTATCCTGTCCCTGAATCCCAAGAATTTGTCTCAACCTGGAGGTTCTCGAATATGTATTCTTCAAGGGGCCGGTGCGGTGGCGCAAGTGGAAAGGCATTTGCCTTGCCCGTGCTAGCCTAACACGGACCAATGTTCAATTCCCTAGCATCCCATATGGTGCCCCAAGCCAGGAGCAATTTCTGAACACATAGCCAGGAGTAACCCCTGAGCTTCATATGGTATTGCCCAAAAACAAATGTAAAACAAAAAAGATGTGTCCTGCAGCACTGGTCCTCAGATGGGCCATTATCCACAGAGCTGGCTGTGAGGTGCTTTCCAGGACCCAAATCCCCCAGATACACAGCCTGGCTTCGTCATGGTTGGGAATGCCTTAGCATCCTTGTGCTGGGAATTTTGCTCCTTTCTCTGGAAGCAAATGGTCCATGTATGCTCCAGTTCTCAGCAAAGATTCCACCTTTCTGGGTGGGAGTGTTTTGTTTCATTTCTCACTCACATGGCCCCAGAACCCCTAGATATTTTGTCATGCTTCTCGTTCCCTCTATCCTTCCACACTGACCTCTGCCCAGGACAGCCTCACCTCGCTCCTATCTCTGTTCCTCCAGGCTACAAAGTTAGGGCTAGGAGAGCCCCCATACCTGCTAGGAGTGGGACCCCAATTTGAATCCCAGCAACTCATGGACCTAAGCACTGGCATTTCAGGCTAGGCGGGTGGCACAATAAGTGCATCCAAGTCCCCTGAGGATTTCCTCAAAGTAAAATCAGATCATATCAAATGAAGAAAGGAAGAATGTCTGTTGGCCTTTCCTTCATGACAGCACTGAGTATGCTAAGATATGGCCTTTCCCTCTTTTCCTTGGCGTTGGAGGCCCAGTGTTCTCTTGGGGAGGTGCAAGGCATGTGGGTCTTCAGAACTGTGCTTGTGGCTGGGGTGTCCAGTCTAGCCACCCAGTGCTCTGAAAGCAGATAAAGGCTGGTTTCCACAAAGAACTCCACACTAAGGTGCTCCCAACCAAAGTCTGTTGGGGACTGTTTGGCATAGTTAAAAAGCCCTTTCACTGATCAAAATGGAGTCTCTGAAGGTCTGAGCCAAAAGTGTCTAGTGACAAGCTGTATGCTAGCAGATTGCGACCTTCTACCCTTGGACTTAAAGAAATAGGAACTAATCCCATATCTTAGAACTGGGTGTTAACCATTAGGATGGGGATGGGGGCATGTGATTCAGGGGGGAAATTCAGGCACATGCAAGGCATCCCTGCACGCCAAGAGGTGATGAACTCTTCCCTAGTCCCCAGTCCCCATACAGCAGCCTCTGCTAAAAAATCTACCCTAGGGGCCGGGCTGTGGCGCTGGAGATAAGGTGCCTGCGCTAACCTAGGACGGACCGCGGTTCGATCCCCCGGTTCCCCATATGGTCCACGGTGCCTGCCAGGATTGACTTCTGAGCGAATAGCCAGGAGTACCTCCTGAGCGTCATCGGGTGTGACCCAAAAAACAACAACAAAAAATCTACCCTAATATCAGTATTAGGAATTTCTCTACTCCCTGCACTCCCCTTACACACACACACACACACACACACACACAAACACACACACGCACACACACACATACACACATACACACAAATGTACACACACACAAACAAGATCAACAATACCACAGGACCCCAGGACAGAGCGGTCAATCTATAAAAGGAGACATTTAATTTTCAACAAAGTGGGATCTCCATGAATAAGTTTGTCCTGATCCCACTCCTTACAAATGCAGCCAGCTACTCCCTCAGATGCAGATGGGTGAATGGGGTGCACTCCAGACTGGAGCGTTCATGCCTGGCTCCCTGGGATTCAGGACAATGAGTTAGGGCAGGACTGATGGTTGCAGGGACCACCCCAGGCATGTGTGCCCATTTCTCTCCAGGGAAGGAAAGGCCACCAAAATCAAGCCTAACCTTGAACTTGCCTGCATTCAAGTGATTGGCTTTGGACCCCAAGTCACAGGCTAGCCAGACTCTGGCCATTTTCTGAGGCTTTGAAATTTGTGCTATGTTATTTCTCCTGTGAAAGACCCCTGATTCTCAGTGCAAATGTGAGGAATTTCTGGCTGGGAGGGAGCAGGAGAGGAACAGGGAGGGTTCCAGGAGGGCCTGCAGCAGAGAGAACCTGAGCAGAAAAAGAGGTTCCAGGAAACACAGGGAAAGCACAATTCCTTCCACTACAGCCTAGAGGGGATTTTCCTCACCCCAGCACAGTCACAATGAGGTGATGCTTGTGATCAAAAACCTTAAGACAATGTCCTTCAACCTGCATGAGGACCATAGGGGTGGACCAGGTCTGTGGGTGCTGGGAGTAGACCCAAACCCATGCATCATAGCCCTACTATGCCACTGGGCTTATCACTGTCCAGTCATGAAATCTGAACATTTGCAAAGATTTATCCAGAACGCAACACCATGCTGGGTTTCTGCCATTAGATATGGGGCCTCTAGAAGGCTAAAAAGAGAGTTCACATCACTTAGGGACACCCACATGCCCAGATACACCATCAGAGTAGACACAGCAGGCAGCAAAAACTTTTATAATATGGTGGGAAGGACAGAGATTGGGGGAGCCAGGAGGGCTTTGACAAGCAGGGAGTTGTGGGTGGTGAGACTAAGGGGACAGCACTCCCACTGGGATACAGTAGAAAAATGCTCTGGGCTGCCTGGCTATGGGTTCCAATGACAATCAGCAGAATCATGCTGAACTGGGGAAGGGATGAGGAGACATCAGGACCCCAAGATGAGGCGGGGCATCATCGGACACCACGGGCCGAACAGCTCCTAGACGGGACGTAGCTTCATCTCCGATATCTTATAGCTGTAGTTGTAGCCCTTCCCAGACCTCCAGTTGATGCCATTGCCAAAGCTGCTATGGTTGCTGCCCAGGTATCGGCCATTGAGGTCGGATACATTGCACTCTTGGTACCACCAGGCGCCTTGGTATGTTATAACACAGTTGGCTTTGTAGTTATCATTGTCTCTTTCTTTGGTGGAGAATTTATGGTTCTTGTGCAAACTGAGGGAGTCACCTACAGAGAGATGGGGATTTCTTGCAGGTACTCCCACCCCCACCGCCAGCCGGTCACCACTGACCTATCCTCAATTGTACAGATATGACCTTGAGAGTCAGGAAGGACAGCATTGAGGGAAAACACAGGCTCGGGCCCTATCCAAGGCTCCAGGACTGCAGAACCCCACATCTGTCCTGAGGCCTCACCTCAGTACTCAGCTCAGATAGGCCTACCCAGTGTGCCCATCTACAGAATGGGGTGCAGATCCCCTTCTGACCATGGTGGCAGCAAGAGCAGGGCATTTCCGGGCACCCCGATTCAGACACGATGATCAGCACTGACAGACCCACACCCTAAATTTTGGGTCAACACGCAAAATCGGGCCATGGACAATGATGTCTCAGTCAACCTCTGAGACCAGGTATCCACAGGGTCATTTTGGGTGACATCAGGGGTGAGCTGTGAGTCCAGAGAAATGTGGCATTCAGTGCCTAC
>PVKC010044045.1:0-11683 GCA_004027635.1 Crocidura indochinensis | reverse complement strand
TCCACTCCTAGGAATATATCTTAGGAACACAAATACACACTACAAAATGCCTTCTGCACAACTATATTAATTTCAGTGCTATTTACAAGTGCTAGAAACAACCCAGATGCCCAACAACAAATGAGTGGCTAAAAAAATGTTCATACAATATTGCATACAAAATGCAATACTATGCAGTCTTTAGGAAAAAAAGAAGTCATAAAATTTTTCTATACATGTAAATTATTATGCTGAGTGAAAGAAGTCAGAAGGAGAGAGATAGACACAGGATAGTCTCATTTATCTATGAGAATTAAGAAAAATAAAATACATTATTGTAATAACACCCAGAGAATAGATGAGGGCTGAAATGATTTCCCAAAGTATCAAGCTTACCACAAAGAGTAGTGAGCTCAGTTAAAGAAACAACTAAACTGACAACTATCATAACAATGGTGAGTGACAAAAATAGAATGCCTGTCTCAAATACAGAAAGAGGTTTGGAGAGGAGGGAGATGGTGGTCATTGATGGTGGAAAAAATGTTGCATTGGTGTTCTCTTCTATAACTGAAACCCAACTACATACATCTTTGTAATCATGATGTTTAAAATATTAATTTAAAAATGTAATAATTAAAAGTGTAATCCAATGAAGCCATAAGGAAGAGTTATCACTTCTATTAACTTATAACAAGGACAACCTCATTCCCTAAGAATATATAGGTCTTTGTGATTCTGAATGCTTTGGTGAGAACTATGTCATAGAATTATTAGAATTCTGTGATTGACCCTGATCAATTATAATTTGTATAGGGTCTATTTAGAAATAGAAAACTATGGGAGCCGGGAGGTGGCGCAGGAGGTAAGGTGCCTACTGCCTTGCCTAGGACGGACCACGGTTTGATCCCCCGGTTCCCATATGGTCTCCCGTGCCTGCCAGAAGCGACTTCTGAGCGCATAGCTAGGATTAACCCCTGAGAGTCACTGGGTGTGGCCCAAAACCCCCCCCCAAAAAAAGAAAAGAAAACTATATTTCTTGCACCTTTGTGTGTGAGTCCTTAATGTTTTGTATATATAAATAGCTTAGTTTTTATTTCACTATCATTCCTAGTGCAAAGAAGTAATTAAACCTTAAAGAAGTTGAATAAAATAAAATTTTGAAATTCCTATAACTGACATTTTTGTAGACAAAACACACCTTTCAACTTGCCAAAATTATGAAACCACTGAACCACCGCTTCTTCTTGCAGGAATTAATTTTGGAGTCTGCCACCATAATCATGTGTTTTCTAACTTGTATATAATTATATTTGTTTTGCATGGAATGCAACATTTAATAATTATGCTTGCATAGTAATAGCTTTGTATCTGTATCTTATCAAAGAAAAATTAAAGCTGAATGATAACAATAACTTATCCATATAAATTTTTTAAAGCTGGACATTAAAAAATCCAGATCCAGTTTTTGAGTTTGGGGACATGTACTTACAAAGAAAGGCAAGTTATATTGATATTATGATTTCCATGTGAATTGACTAGTGATAAGTAAACTCATTCCTTATACAAATTATTTAAAGGACATAATTAAAATCAGTTGATCTATTATACTATCTATACTCTCTATTTCTCGTTTTATGATAGGCTATTTTTAAAATTAGTGTACATCAATTGCTTTATTTTAAAGAGCAGAAATTATATCAAATCTGTTTAATTTTAGTTTCTACATTTGATAATGTTTAGAGAAATTATATTCACAGCCATGCAGGTTATTTTTTTGTTTTTGTTTTTGTTTTTGTTTTTTTTGGTTTTTGGTTTTGGGGCCACACCTGGTGACGCTCAGGGGTTACTCCTGGCTATTTGCTCAGAAGTCGCTCCTGGCAGGCACGGAGGACCATATGGGGAACCGGGGGATCGAACTGCGGTCCGTCCTAGGTTAGCGCAGCAAGGTAGGCACCTTACCTGCAGCGCCACCGCCCGACCCCCACAGCCATGTTGTTTTAATACACTTATTTTAATTAGCATTGCTTTGATGAATATTCAACAAGTATGTAGTATTTACCATAATCTTTGAAAAATAGTCCAGTGGCCACATACTCATATGAAATTAATATTAAAGTACTCATATTAAATCAATATTATCCCATTTTAAAAAGGTTTTAATTAACCTAGAAAATAACACTATAACACTTAAGCGTTTGAAATAATTCTAGTTTACTCATATCTAAGTTTATTCCATTAAATTTTATCTAGAGATGAAAATTTTTATTAAAGTATTTTATAAAAAAATTATCAGATGAAAAATAGCTCTGTATAATCAACTCTTAAGTACCAACAGCACAATTTTATCTACTTTCTTCTTCCTACCACCATTATAATTAGGATGATTGTAATGCAATTTTCGGCATCAAATTTTTGGCCACTTTCTAATGTGAAAATGATGCTCTATTGGTGCTTCATGCCATGTTTCAAATCCTGATCATCATTAGGATAAATCAGTTCTGTTTTAGGAAAGGGAATAGAATAACTACTTTAATAAAAACATTCATCATACTTCTTTTGATGCTTCAGAAGATATTGATTATGTTCTTTTATAGGAAGAAATCACATTTCTATAACCTATTGTTAACCATATTAAAAGCCACAGTCAATGTCCTATCTTAAGATTTCTTTTACTCAGTGTCTACACAGTATCTGCTGTTCAATATACAAGCATAAATTATCCTGAAATTCTCTGATATTTCCACATTCTTATTGATTGTGATAGAAAACTGAGCTCCTACCACAATATTTTTCACACAATATCGAATTATTTAATATTTTCAATGCTTATATTTTTTAAATATAAACTCACAAGGCATTTTATCTTGAATAATCTGTGATAATAATGAATCTATAAGATAATAACACTCAATCATGTATCAAGGATTTAGTGGATGCATGGAGAAATGAGGCTGGCATCTTCACAGTACCAAGAATCTGAGGAAGGCAGACAGACTAGCTTCTCAGTCCTCTTTTACTCAGAAGAGGCGTTTTCACCCCAGGTCAGTGAACTCTAGGGAAAGAGAAGCACCAAAACCATGAGAGGGGGTTCTCAAGTCACCCTGCCCAGCAACACAGTCTCTAGAAACTTTAATACATATGATTACCAATTTTTACAGTCAATTGTTAAAGGAAAATAATAATGTATTTAATAAATTTTGATATAGATTGCATCATTAGCAAAGTTAACAAAATTAGCACCTTTTAAAGGTTATCTTTTTATTCAACATAATAGGAACTTATTAAGATAATAGCAATATCTTTATGAGTTTCTCCCAATTTATACTATTGCTGTGTTATTTAGAATAACTGCATGAAGAAATGCAATGATATAAATGAGAGTAGTCTCAAACACCCTTAGCCCCAGAGTATTACAAGGAAAAGGAAAGGAACTGAGTGGAAGAGGACAAACAACAATATGAAAAGATTGGGTCAGGATCTAAGAGGTCTCAAAATGCATTTCTGGACATAAAGTAAAGCAAAGAAATAATGTCCAAGCTAAAGTCAATAACAAAAAAAATCAAGAGACCCAAACAATAACAATCTAAACTTTAAATGGGCCTGTTATACTGGCATATTGGGGGCAAAGGATAATGGTTGGGATACGCTCTGGGAATATGGTGGAGGAAGGTCGACATTGGTGGTGAGAATGGCCTGATTCCTTGTATGTCTGAAACCCAACAATGAAGGACTTTGTAAATCACAATGGTTTCAATAAAATAAGATTAAATTAAAACGGAAATAACTAAAAGTGAAAATTTATTATATGATTCATTAATATACCTACAATAATAAAGTATAGAATTTTCTCATCTGAGCATTTTATCAGTACAGGGCCATGAAACCCTGTGTCACACATTCACCTGAAAATTTTTGACATTTTTAATAAATTGCATAATAAATAAACATAAATAAATTGTAAATAAATATAAATAAATTATGCATACATTGCATACTTTACATAAGTTGGAATTATAATAATCTAAAATAATATTAATGTTTTTGTAGGGACAAAAGTAAGCTTCAACATTTTACATATTTAACATGAACAGAGAGCCAAGTATAAAAAAAGATGTTTTTAATACTATTACAGATTACTATATAGTAAATATTTCTATGTGTTTATGACATTTATAAAATGAAAAATGTGATATCAACTCAAATAATATGTCATCTTTCAAAGTTCTTTCAAAGCTAGTTCTATGCTATTCTTTATTCAGGTTCAAAGTAAAAATTCAGTCATGATATAACATCAATAATTTTATTTAGAATAAAACTCAAGTTCTTTTGCAAATAAAAATTAGCCATTGTCCTTTCTCAGTTAATAATATTAAATTTTAAATTTATTATAAAATTATTTTAGCCCAAATAAATAGCTCTTGGATATTTTATTGCAAAGAAACAATTTGTCTTAGCTAAACTATTAAATATAAGAATGTAAAATATCACAAAACATGATGTGGAGAGAGAGTATGGAGGGAAAGACATTTGCCTTACGTGCATACTGATCATGGATAGAAAAATAAATGTCAAAAAAGACTTTCAGTTCTGGAATATTTCTATGAAGGAAATGACCCAATGAGAAATTTGATATATAAAGACCTAAAATGAATAAATTGAGGAGAATACATACTATACTTATTCTTAGCAAAAGTGTTGAAAGGAAAAAAAGCATCTGCCATAAAGACAAGATGGGAAGTATCATCCCCAGGGTTTAGGGGAAGCTAAAATTAGTAAGCCAGCTATGTGAATAACTGAGACCTAATCTCAAAGAGAGATCACTTCCCTGATGAGTGAGAGTGGTATTTCTCAATCTTAGCTTATTTATAGCTGCAAACATTTAGTTGCCTAAATATGAATTTCCTTTCTTCTCTAAGTGTGCATATATTTGAGCATTACCTCCAGATGAAAGAATTAGTACAAGTAAATATGGCCTTAACTAAATATCCCTTTACCTGGAAAAGTCAATGCCAAAAGAAATATAAAAATATTTTCGTAATACTCAAAGTGAAGTTAGTCATTAAAAGGATGTCCTGTATCTTTAAGCAGTCTCCCTCATTCATTCACATTGTTATGGTATTTCTCAATGTAGTTATTTTTCTAACCGCACTCATCACCTTTTTTGTTAACCTCATGCAGTGAGCTGGAAGTTCCAGCCCTCTTCTCTTTTGTGTGAGGAAGGGATTTTTGTATTGTATTTTTGTGTTCCTAGAGTATATTCTTAGGAGTGGTATGGCTGGATCGTATGGGAACTTAATTTCCAGTTGTTGGAGAAATCTCCATGTCGCTTTCCATAAAGGTTGGACTAGACCAACTCTTTATATAAAGAGTTCCTTTATATATTATATATTATGTTATGTTACATGATACAATAGATAACAACATATTTTATAAATATTATGTAAAATTTTGCAATGACTTATGACTGAACCCATAATCCAATTTCACAAGAAAGGTTTTCTTTAACTATCTTCACTTAGATATTAAACTATATAGCAAAGGTTTAGCAACACACTGGAGTTATATTACTCCACCATTATATTATTTTAAGCTCCCAGTACCATGTAGTTTTTATTATCTCTCCTCTTAACCCTTCCCATTGCCCCAGGAACCATTTGGTTCCTGTCTTTACATGTTTGTCATTTTATGAGGTTTTATAAGGAAGGAATTATATTATTTATATAGTATCTTCTCTACTTTGAAAAGAATTTTCAATATATATTCATGTTGTCATTGTTATCAGCAGTTCA
Organism: Crocidura indochinensis; assembly: GCA_004027635.1. Taxonomy (NCBI): domain Eukaryota; kingdom Metazoa; phylum Chordata; class Mammalia; order Eulipotyphla; family Soricidae; genus Crocidura; species Crocidura indochinensis. The sequence continues at coordinate 5,915 of PVKC010044045.1, read as the reverse complement.
ATTTTTTAATTGCTGGATAATATTCCATTGAAAGTATAAAACATATATTGCTTCTCCATTATTCATTGACATTTAAATTATACCCATTCTAACTTATAAAAATCTTATGAACAATTCTCCTATGAATAACAGTGTTCATTCTTTTACTGGACACATAATTTTACTGTACGTGGAATTACAAGGTTATATTTTACTATGTTTTAATTAAGAAATTGAAGTTTTTTTGGTTTGGGGGCAATGCATGGCATTCTTTAAGGGTGACTCCTGGCTGTGCACTCAGGAATCACTTCTGACATAGTTAAGAGTGCCAAATGGAATGCCAAAGTATGTAGCCAATGAAAAAAAAAGTTCCCAAACCACGGTATCGTATCTCTAGTCCCAAGAAATAAAACTTTAATTCTAGTTTTATTACTATAAAATAACTTGGAAAAAGATGGAATATTTTATAGTAATTTGCAAGATTGCTCTTCTAAAAATAACACAAATTTTTTATCAAAAACATAAAAAGGAATTTTACTTATTGAGACACATTGTGCACTCTGTTGTGCATCAGTTGCTTGAAGGAACATTTTGGTCCACGTTGCTCAAGGCTAAAGGATAACATGAGGTTCTCTGTGTACCCCTCATATTACTATTTTGTTTCAGTAGCATGTGATCATCAAAAATGTCAGAACAGATTGCCAGATATGCATTTTGTGACTAATAGGCTCAGGATACCTTTAGAAGTGAACTCAAATAAGATACACATAATGTACCCAATTAGGCACAAACCAGTCAAGCAAGTAAAGATATGTTAAACAAATGATGCATGAAGAAACCTCAGAGTTTATGAGACAATTTGAAATACAATCCTGAATTTGTAATTTGCCTGAAGATCAGAAAGATCTGAAGAAGTGAAATCAGATTTCAATTGACCTCCCATAACTTGCCTACTTTCTAAAGATGAATGTGTAAAGGGAAATTAGGTACTAGTAATCACTACTTAGAGAAAGGTTTAATTTAATACAATTAGGCCCAAGAAGGGACCTTTATTACAATGATAGTAAGAAATTATTAGTCTGGAAAAGTGGGTGCTGAAAAAAAGTAAAATTCTATATGCCATATTAAGAATTACAAATATGGTTTCTAAAAGGAAAAATATGGGATTAAAGGGGAGATAAAGAAAACAGAAGCATCTGCTATAGAGGCAGTTTGGTAGGCCAGAAAGAAATTTTGGAATATTGGTGATTAAAAATGAACACTGGTGAAGGGAAACTTATTGGAATTCACAATAAAACTCAAGCATCAACAACTTTTAATTCTGTATAACTTGTGGTGATTCCATTTACCAAAAAAATTGCTTTTTGCTTTGTTTTTGCTTTTTATTTTTGTTGTTTTGGTTTGGGGCCACAGCCGGTAGCACTCAGGGGTTACTCCTAACTCTGCACTTGGAAATAGCTCCTCTCAGGCCAGGGCACCATATGGGATGCTGGGGATCCAGTTGGCCACTTGCAAGGCAAAAGCCCTACCCAGTGTGTTATAGCTCCAGCCCAAGATCAGAGTGTGTAAACAAGATTTACCTCTACCACAACAAGCTTTAAAATGTCAAGATGGGTCTGGAGAAATAGCACAGCAGTAGGGTGCTTGCCTTGCACATGGTCAAACTGGGAGGGACCTAGGTTCTATTCCTGGCATCCTATATGTCCCCCAAGCCATGAACAATTTCTGAGTGCAGTCAGAAGTAACCCCTGACCTCTGCCAGGTGTGGCTCCAAAAAAAAAAAAAACCAAAAAACCCCCCCCCAAAAAAAAAACAAAAAAAAACAGTGTCAGATAAAATAGAACATAATAGATAAGCATTCATACTGTATAAAATATAAATACCATAAATCAATACATGTGAATAATTATAGATACTATGTGATACCAAAAGGAGTGATTCCTGAGCATAAATCTAGGAGTAAGCAGAGTACATAAAATTGTGAAAAACTATTCAAAACACATAAAAGAAGAAAAATCAAATTTGTTATTTATGGGAAATAAAGGCAGAATTTATAAATATTTTGGGAAGTCATTTTGTATTAATATCAATTCTTGAGAGATAAATCTCTATATGGAAACTTTTGTTGTTTACTCAAATAATAAATTCTTAAATATGAGTATTTTGAAGAAAATTGGTGGCCGGAAATGTTCACTGTACTGCAAAGTAACATGTCTAACAGTAAAGAAAAGGAAGAGAAAGTGATAGAGAAATGTATGTCCCAAAGACAAGAAATGAAGAGAGCATTGGGGAGGGTGAGAGGAAAACTGGGAACATTGGTGGCAGGAAATATAAACTGGTTAAGGTTAATATACATTGTATGACTTCAATCATGAATAATTTTATCTGTAAAAAATTATTATGAACAACCTGTAAACACAATGTTTAAATAAAAAAAGAAAATTTAGTAAACTTGGTCAGCAGAAGAAAGATTAAACCCATATTTTTCTAGGTCCATTCTTCCCTCTAATATTAATCTTGCCTATAAAAATAGACATAAGATTATTCACTAGTTATGGTAAATTTTAGTTATCCATACAAAAGGTACTTAAGGAATTAAAAAAAAGCACGTTGCCAAGCCATAATTGTAGAATTACACAGGTGTAGAATGGCATAGACAAAGTTGAAGACAAGTTATAAGCCAGTAGAGACAAAGAAATCAAAAAAGAAAGGGGAGACAATTCTCTGGGAAAAAAGGGGAAGAACAAGAGGGAAGTAGTAGTAGAGAATTTCCCCAACCTTGGAAAAGATGTTTCTCTGCAAATCTAAGTGGCAAGAACAGCACAGCGGTAGGGTGCTAAGAGGAAACAAAATAGACTATAACAGAATAACACCAAGGCATTTAATAATCCAAATGACAAAAAACAAAATGAGAGAATGGACTCTTTGAAACAGAAAGGGGGGGGGACCTCAAGCATAAAGGAAACAACATAAGAATCAAACCACATCTTTCACTTGAAACAATACAGGCAAGAAAAGAGTGAAATGATATATTGAAATTACTGAATGAAAGAAACTTTCAACCTAAAGTCCATTACCCAGAAAAACTCATTTACATGGAAGAGAGGTATAAAAACATTCTCAGAAAAAAATCACAATATTTGAGCTAACCAAACCAACCCTTAATGATATACTCAAAGAGCAATTACAAAAACCAAATCCCCAATTGTAACAACAACCACCCTACACAATCCAATGGTACAACAGCCCTTTCTGTCAATAGTTTCCTTAAATGCCAGTGGACAAAATAAAGAATAAATATAGCGGTTTAGATTAAGCAGGTGTCCAAACAACTCCTCCTCATAGATGTGTATAATAATATTCTAATGCTTTTATCCACAGAAACGTGTGCAAAATGCATTTGGAAGCCATGCACTCCCACTGTAGAGCTCACAATAAGTAGTTTTAATGTATTAATTTTACTATGTCTAGAACTCCATTTTTTTGTCCACAGTGGCGCTTGGAGATTTAGGTGCGTTGCCCCAGTTACACATTGCATTGCTAAACTATGTTAGACTCAGAAGACAGGTTTCATTATGATAATATTATGACAAAAATACTAATCTATTCATTTTCTACTTAATTATGCCTGCAAATGTAAGCTAATTTTAATGTCCACAGATAGCTATGGAATATGAAACTGCATACCATGAACTCCTGTTGCAGAGATCATTCATTGAATATGTAATTGTAATCTCTTTTCAATTGTAGGTAGTTTACCATTACACCATAATGCTCATGCTTTTAGATTGCTTTTAAGAACCTACATGCTCAAGATCTGCTAGACAATATTACATGTTGTGAACTTCTCTTAAAGTAATCATAACCATGTCACTTAGTTTTCTAGACTAAAAATTATGATTGTTTTTTTAAGAATGCTTTATATGAGTCTATTATTTCTAGAAGTCTATTATTTCTAGAAGCTTTTTGGTAGACTTTTAGGGTTTTCTAGGTAGAGTATCATGTCATCTGCAAACAATGAGAGCTTAACTTCTTCCTTCCTTATAAAGCCCTGCCCCAAGAAATAAGGGAGGACACACGGAAATGGAAACACATACCCTGCTCATGGACTGGCAGGATTAACATCATTAAAATGGCAATACTCCCCAAAGCATTATACATATTTAATGCCATCCCTATAAAGATACCAATGACATTCTTCAAAGAAGTGGATCAAACACTTATGAAGTTCATCTGGAAAAATAAACACCCTAGAATAGCTAAAGCACTCCTAGGGAAAAGGAAAATGGGAGGCATTACTTTCCCCAAATTTAAACTGTACTATAAAGCAATAGTTATCAAAACAGCATGGTATTGGAATAAAGACAGACCTTCAGATCAGTGGAATAGGCTTGAATTCTCAGACATTGTCCCCCAGACATACAAGTACCTAATTTTTGACAAAGGAGCAAGAAATCCTAAGTGGAATAGGGAACGCCTCTTCAACAAGTGGTGCTAGCAGAACTGATTAGCCACGTGCAAAAAGTGAAAATAGACCCCCAATTAACATCATGTACGGAGGTGAAATCCAATGGATTAAAGACCTCGATATCAGACCTGATACCATAAGGTATATAGAACAACATGTTGGTAAAACAATCCATGACATCGAGACAAAGGGCATCTTCAAGGAGGAAACTACCCTTTCCAAACTAGTGGAAGCAGAGATCAACAGATGGGAATACATTAGACTGAGAAGTTTCTGCACCTCAAAAGAAATAGTGCCCAGAATACAAGAGTCACCCTCCAAGTGGGAGAATCTATTCACTCTACACCCATCAGATAAGGGACTAATATCCAAAATATACAGGGCACTGACAGAACTTTACGAGAAAAAAGCATCTAATCCCATCAAAAAATGGGGAAAAGAAATGAACAGACATTTTGATAAAAAAAAGAAATACAAATGGCTAAAAGGCACATGAAAAAATGCTCCTCGTCACTAATCATCTGGGAGATGCAAATCAAAACAACTATGAGATACCACCTCACACCATAGAGATTGGCACACATCACAAAGAATGAAAATAATCATTGCTGGCGGGGATGTGGAGTAAAAGGAACTCTTATCCATTGCTGGTGGGAATGTCATCTAGTCCAACCTCTATGGAAAGCAATATGGAGATTCCTCCAAAATCTGGAAATTGAGCTCCCATTCGACCCAGCTATTCCACTCCTAGGGATATATCCTAAGAAAACAAGAATACAATACAAAAACCCCTTCCTCACACCTATATTTATTGCAGCATTATTCACAATAGCCAGGCTCTGGAAACAACCAAGATGCCCTTCAACAGACGAATGGCTAAAGAAAATGTGGTACATATACACAATAGAATATTATGCAGCTGTCAGGAGAGATGAAGTCATGAAATTTTCATATACATGGATGTACATGGAATCTACCATGCTGAGTGAAATTAGTCAGAGGGAGAGAGAGAGACGTAGAATTGTCTCACTCATCTATGGGTGCTGAGAAAAATGAAAGTCATTTTTGCACCAATCATCAGAGATAATGGGAGGAGGGCTGGAACTTCCAGCTCACTTCATGAAGCTCACCACAATGAGTGGTGAGTGCAGTTATAGAAATAACTACACAGAGGACTATCTTAATCATATTCATGAATGAGGGAACTGGAAATCCTGTATGGAGTACAGGTGGGGGTGGATTGGGAGGGATGGAGATTTGGGACATTGGTGGTGGGAAAGTTGACTGGTGAAGGGGGTGTTAAAAAAGTTTAAAAAAACATATAACAAAATCAAAAAATAAAGGAAAAACTAAGGCCTCCCAATTCTTACCACAGGCTGTGTTCTTCACACTGACTATATAGAAAGAGGAGGTACAGTAAATGCACCCCATATACACCTCAACCCAAACCCTTGCCTGGTCTGTATTG
>PVKC010044044.1:0-11623 GCA_004027635.1 Crocidura indochinensis | reverse complement strand
CTATCAATAGTGGGGAGATCTGTAAAGGTCCAGCTAAGAGAGAGAGGGGGAGAGAGAGAGAGCCAGCCACACCTGTTAAGCTTTTTTCTTAAACTCTGTATCTGATTCTCCTACCAGAAATGGAGAGATCTGTCAAGGTCCAGCTAATAGAATTTCCACACCTTAGAGAAACAGTGAAAGGAAAGTAAGATGCAGACTGACGCGCTCCGGGGGGCAGGGGAGAGAAGAGAGAGAACCACTCTATCTGTGATTCTGTCAATAGTGGGGAGATCTGTAAAGGTCCAGCTAAGAGACAGACAGACAGAGCCACACCTGTTAAGCTGTTTTTTTTTTTTTTTTTCTTGATAAACTCTGTGGTTCTTCTATCTGTAATAGGGAGATCTGTAAAGGACCAGCTAGGATGTTAAGCTTTTTTCTTGATAAATTCTGTATCTGTGATTCATCTATCAATAGTGGGGAGATCTCTAAAGGTCCAGCTGAGTGAGTGAGAGACAGACAGGAGACCCCCACTTACTCGTTTTTCTGGCCGATCTCCTTCGATGGTTCCTTTCTTTCACGTAAACCTCAGAAAAAGCATCATTACCTCCTCCAACTTCTCCCTCCCCCACACACACACTCGCTTCGGCTTGTCACCATCTCTACATCCTAAGACCCATTAATAGAACTGGTGAAATATTAATCAATGGTCCATTTGTATAATGGCCTAGTAGACGGGCCTTTAGGAAAGAATGCGATGGGTGCTCACACCCAGATGCAGTCAGTGTTTCAGTAGGGGGGAAATGCAATACAATATACCTTGTGGCATAAAACATACCCTCAGACTATAGATCACTACGGTTGGATAGAAGCATTAAGTTCTGGAAGTAAGGCTTAGGGAAAACTACTTAAATCTGCAAAATTAGAAAATTGGAAGATGTTAATGACGGCTTCAAATTTTGGAGCTGTAAAGTTTTAGCGTTGCACCTGTTTAAAGGATCAGTTCCCAGCATAAAGGATTTGTTACTTGGAAGTGGTTAATGTACAAGGATTCTATCCTGTTACCTTGAAAACCTTAAGTACCATCACAATTTGTAATTGTGGCCTCTGGAGTAGAAAAGAATCTTATTTTGTCTAGTTGCTGCCCTACTCTTCAGACACTTGATGTCCAACATTGTTCAACCCAAAATTTCCAGAACTCTGTTTAGGGTAAACTGCATCAGGTAGGATTGGGTTGGGTATTGCCGGGGAGGAGGATGCTTAGAGATCATGGAATTATGAAAAAGTTTTACCGGTCTCAACAGAACATAGCTCTAGCAGGAAGACCAAGATACTAAACACAACAGGAATCTGTAATGGTCTCTCATAGAGACTTTGTTGAGTGGTTTTCACTAATCTAGCTCTACTATACATGTGAACTTTTTGCTTGACTATTAAATGGTGGAATATCCTGTTTTTTGGGTGTTTTTATTTTTTTTTTTTTTTGGCCACACCCAGCGGTGCTCAGGAGTTACTCCTGGCTATCTGCTCAGAAATAACTCCTGGCAGGCACGTGGGACCATATGGGACGCCAGGATTCGAACCAACCACCTTAGGTCCTGGGTTGGCTGCTTGAAAGGCAAATGCCGCTGTGCTATCTCTCCGGCCCCTAAATGGGGGAATATTCTATTTTCCTCTCTTATAAATTTTGATTTGTTCTTACCTGTGACCCTCTTCTGTGAACTGGCCTTCGTTATTGGGTGTGGCTTTTACCTACCTGGAAGTCCTGTGTATCCTGATGTGTCCACATAGGCCTGCTGCCTTCCCTGGAGCTACTACTAGCAAGAGATGCTCATTTCGAAGGGACGTTTGTAAGGCTTGTCTTGTTCAGCGAATTATAGTCCTGTCTTCAAAAGGAAGTACCAAGCCCTAATTAATGATGAGGTTCATAATAATCTGTTTCAGGTAGTAAAAGGAAATGAGCTTTTTCATGACCTGTGTTATAGTATTGTAAAGTAAAGCAACTTGTGTTGGTAATATAATTCAGTAGTTGCCCCCTAGTCACTGGTTCACTTTCTGTGGTTTTAATGATCTTGTGATAAACTTTAGCCCAAAATACTAACCTACAATAAGATATTTCGAGAGCGAAATGGTAGTCCATATTACTGTATATTCTTATAATTGTTCTGTGTTTTATTTATTTGGTTTGGGGACCACAGGTGGCAGTGCTTGGGAGCTACTGTACACTCAGTGCTTGAGGGTTTCCAATGCCTGGCACCATTAAGTGCCAGGAATCCTAAACCAGGTATCCCAGCCCTTTGAGCTCTTTTTCCCTACATTGTTTTTAATATTTTGCTGTGCCTAATTTATAAATTAATCTTTATCATAGATGTGTATTTATATAATAGAAAAAACAGTGAGTGCTGTCTGGAATTTCAGGACATTCAGTGTGGGTGTCTTGGATTGTATGTGGATAAGGAAAAGCCCATTTATGGCTCAGCTCATGCAGACAATATATATATGTTTTTGGGTTTTTTGCCACACCCGTTGACGCTCAGAAGTTACTCCTGGCTATACACTCAGAAATCTCTCTGGCTTGGGGGACTTACGGGATCGAACCACGATCCATCCTAGGCTAGCACACACAAGGCTGATAGACGCCTTATTGCTTGCGCCACTGCTTCTTCAGCCCCTCATGCAGACAATATCAACAACTTAAATGAGTCTTTAAATAGGAAAAATAATAATTTAGTTGGACATACTGAACTAAACCTTTTGTGATGTTTAATTTATATACAGTGTTTTCTCCTTAACATAAGAAGACCAAATTAAACAACACTCTCAATTACAGTGCACTTTAAGTTCAGAAACTTTATCTAACTTTAAATGTTGGGACAGTATGAGACAAAAGAATCTCATGTTAATTTGAAAATGGCCAGGAATCTAAATCTATTCTCAATACTCTCAGTAGTTATATTTTATAATGTCATTACAAATATTTAGCAAATACTGAATCATTTCTCCAAGGGGAAATGAATTCCTATAAACTTACGATTTTCATCAACCAAATCAATTCAAAACCTTGTTTGGTTGTTTCTGTTTAAAATAGATCTGCAAGGATAAAATGATAACCAGTACAATAGCAAACTGATACCTCAATAAAAATAAGCATACTACATTTATTAATACATAGCTTTTTTTTTATTTTTTTATTTTTTTTTTTTTTGGTTTTTGGGCCACACCCGGTGACGCTCAGGGGTTACTCCTGGCTATGCGCTCAGAAGTCGCTCCTGGCAGGCACGGGGGACCATATGGGAACCAGGGGATCGAACCGTGGTCCGTCCAAGGCTAGCGCGGTAAGGCAGGCACCTTACCTGCAGCGCCACCGCCCAGCCCCCAATACGTAGCTTATTAATGTTGTTTTTTCATTTTTTTTTTTTGGTTTTTCGGGACACACCCTTTTGATGTTCAGGGGTTACTCCTGACTAAGTGCTTAGAAATTGCCCCTGGCTTGGGGGGACCATATGGGATGCCAGGGTATCAACGGCAGTCCTTCCTTGGCTAGCACTTGCAAGGCAAACACCTTACCTCTAGCACCACCTCACAGACCCCTTAGCTAATTAATGTTAATAATTACATGGTTAATTATTAATTAATGTTATTAATAACTAATAGCACAATAAATTCATGCCTGACTGAAATTTATAGAACTTTTTTACATATATGTCACATCACAGCTTTCATGTGTTTTCACATTACAAACACTATACTTATGAGTCATTTAAATCAATGATTTTACTAACAAGAAAAAAATGTTGTGCTAAGTAGGCATTTACAGTATAAGACTTAAACAAGAGATGGTAAAATATCACCAATTTCTTTGGAAACCTATTTATTGAGCAACTCATAATTTTTCCTGACTGCACATTTCTCTGAGAGAGTGAGAAAGCACCACTAATATTGATTATGGAGTCACAGATAACTTTTTTGCTAGTAAGCAAATTTAGAAAATACCTTTATTGTTGTCAAGTATAATGCAGTGACTTTTTTTTTTCACCTGACACTTCTACCTTATCAGTTGAGAAGAGGATATTTAACATCTCATTCAACATAAAGGGCTTTTACCAATCTGGAGAGGTAGCTCAGAAGGTTGGAGCACATTGCCCATGCTTAACATGCAGAAACCCCAGATTTGTTCTGAGAGTAACCCCTAAGCACTTCAGGGTGTGATCCAAAAACAAAGAGGAAGCAGTAGACTTTGAATGATCTTATTCTGCTGTCCTCTTTTTGTTTATGCAATTTTTATTATGAAAAATTAGATAGCCTTTCAAGTTTATATATGTAGTACTAATCATATTGCAAGGATCAGTGTACACTTAAAATAGGTTAATTTAATGCCATATGTCAAAACGTCTTAGAATATTTTATTACTAGCAAATCATTTTTTGATGTTTCAATGTTTTTTTAAAGTCTGTGTTCTGATATTCAATAAATGGTTTCTTCAAGATTTTTTTTAGATTAATTGAGTTAAAACTAGGTCAATCTGTATTGAAACATTGTTCAATTAATTAAAACACCACTGTCATCACCTTTGATGATAGAATTCTCAATCTTTCAGCATACCTTAATTATAGTGCTTAAGTCATAAAGTTCTGCTAAAACAGATCTAGTGATCATCTCATTTATCAAAACAAAGATCACAGGGGCAAGAGAGATAGAGGTAGGGCAGTTGCCTTGCATGCAGGACAGTGGTTTGAATTTCGGCATTCCATATGGTTCCCCGAGCCTGCCTGCCAGGAGCAATTTCTGAGCATAGAGCCGGGAGTAACCCCTCAGCGCTGCTAGGTGTGACCCAAAAAACAAAAAACAAAGATAACATTGATTTTTATCATATAATGCAATTTAAGATTTAGTATTCTTTCAGAGATATTAAAATGAGCAAAGTATAGATTTTGAATTGTTAAAAATATGATATTTAATTCTATTGAAGCAATAGTATATAAGGTTAGTGATTAGTCAGGGGATATAGATGATTGAGTTTGGGTCTTTTTCATTATCTCGTGCTTCCTGTGAGTTGGTTATTTATTATATCTGTATCTAATTTAATTATTAAAGGAATTAATACAATGTTGGACTGGAGATATGACTCAAGTAATAAAGTACATGTCAAACTTGGTGGAAGGCACTAAGTTTGATATTCCCAAGTGCTGAATGGCTCCAGGGCCAGCAAACAGGAGTGCTGCTTGTCCTCTGGTATAATAAAAAAAAAAGTAATAAATAAATGTAAAGTATTTAACTCAGTACCTCACCTCCCAGTGTTAGTTCTTTTCTAATAGATATGGAAATTTTTATATATCTCAGTGTGTTATTGAGTCAGTATAATCATTTACATTATACTATAAATTTTTTATACCTGTGGATCAACACTTAGCCTACATATTAGTCCATAAACCAGCACTATAACTAAGACAGTAAACCAGTGATTTTCAACCTTTCTACACTTGCACACTGGCACTGTTCATAGAAAAGAGGTTTATGACCACTAATATAATAGATTTAGGAATGGTAGGCAATTGTTTGTTGGGAGAAAAAAATGTTTTTGAGAATCAGATAGCTCAAAGGGCTGGAGAACATATTTTGTACCAGAGGAATGTCTACCACCAACACTTTTCCTCCCAAAGTACATGAATTAATTTTGGGGGGTATAATGTCATAAAAGCATGCTTCAGCATTTTCACTTTCTGCCCATGAAAGGATAGAAATCTAGTCAAAAGTTTTTCAAAATCTAGTTCCAAGTTTTCTGAAAGTAACTGGTGACTAATAGCTTGTGTTGATTAGACCTTACATTATTTGTTCATTTATGATATGATATCATGTTTCAAAGTCTTGTTTTATCAAGCTGCATAAGCTAAATCTTCATTTAAAGAAAGAATTATTTCTTGAAATGTGCGATTAAAGTTTAACAGCCTGAAGCAAAACCCCGCTTCCACTCCAAGCTAAAACTATCAAATGAGCAAGTCATAGCAATAAAGAGCAGTAATTCTTTGAGATGGCATCATAGGAGCTGTCAAAGTGAAAATGAGAAGTGGTGACTTCGGAACCAGGATTAGATAATACCAGTCACCCAAAATGGGAGGTGTAGAGGGAAGGGAGGATTGAAACCACGTCGGCCATATAGATGTTGGTGCCCTTTATTTTCTTGACAAGAGAATGACTGAAGTAATGATCCCAGTTTGTGGTGGTAATACAAAAATGATGGTATGTTTGTTGGGTTTTTTTGCTCTCTATTGCTGTGGTTTAATTCTGCAAAAACTTTAATATAGCAATACTAATTTTTTTTTTTTGGGGGGGGTCACACCCGGCAGTGCTCAGGGGTTACTCTTGGCTCTACGCTCAGAAATCGCTCCTGGCAGGCAAGCTCGGGGGACCACATGGGATGCCGGGATGCTGCATGCAAGTCAAATGTCCTACCTCCATGTGTTCTCTTCTGCCCCAATGCTAGTTTTCTTACCAGTTATCCTCTGCTGACAGTTTGCTCTATTTCACAACTTTCCCCTAATATTCCCCAAATTCTTTGGACCTCATTTTATGCTCTTATTTAAAGCCATGTTTTTGTAATGTTACTCTCTCTGGACCTGAGTCTCTTTTTCTTATGAGTCTTGAGGAAAGTGTATCTTGGAATGTATAAAACTTTAAATCTCTATCTTTTTAGACATGAGGATTGGGGGAGGGGGGACACACCTGCTGGTGCTTAGGACTTGCTACTAGCTACACTCTAGGATCACTTTTGACAGACTTAGCAGACCACATAGGGTACAGGGGATTGAGCCATGTGCAAAGCAAGACAAGTACCCTACCTGCTGTATTATTTTCCTCTTAAAAAATATTTCATGGGGGGGCCCGGGAGATAGCATGGAGCTCCGTGCCTGCCAGGAGCAATTTCTGAGCATGGAGCCAGGAGTAACCCCTGAGCACTGCCGGGTGTGACCCAAAAACCAAAAAAACAAAAACAAAAACAAAACAAAAAAATTTCATTAGCTGGGAGAAAATAAAGTTTTGTCCAACTAGAGAAGGGAGAAATGAGAAAAAGTATATAAAATGTTTTATTAGGGGTCAGAGTAAAGCACAGCAGTAGGGTGTTTGCATTGCATGTGGCTGACCCAGGGATGGATCTGGGTTCAATCCCCGACATCCTATATGGTCCCCCAAACTAGGAGCAATTTCTGAGTGTATAGCCAGACTCAGATCATCACTGGATGTGGTGAAAAAAAATAATTTTTTCATTCAATTTCTTTAGAGTGGGAAATAAAGTAGTAGATTAGGTAAAATATAACTTATTCATAATGTGATTTGTAACATATACAATGGACTTTAAATGTTCAGCAAATTTGAGTTCTTTGTTAACTACTAGGAGGGTTCTATTTTAAGCAAAATAGTGAGATATTAAGCTCAGAAGCTTTTACACCTCAAAGGAAATAGTGACTAGGATACAAAAACCACCCACAGAGTGGGAGAAACTACTCACCCAATACCCACCTTATAAGGGGCTAATATCTAAGATAGACACGTTACTAACAACAAGAAAAAATATCTAACTCCATCAAAAAATGGGGAGACAAGAGCTGAAGAAATAGCATGGAGGTAAGGCATTTGCTATCTCATGGTTCCCTAAAAAAGAATTATTTAAAGAGAAATAGTTCAAATTTGATGATCTGTGTGTCTGTATTATTAGGCTCTGAAAAAGCTTTTAAGATTTGACTGTTTCATAATGAAGAGACATGAGGCAACTTCTGATTGCTTGGTGTGGGGGTGGAGGGACTGGGGATAAGGTAGTTGGAGTTGCAGTCCCAGTTATCTTTGTCATATATTTGGGTCCACCTTTGCCTCTTGATAAAATAAAAGGTAAGCTAGCTATAAAGCAGCTGTAACCAGGAGTACTGCAGTGGAATATTATTTAACTTTAAAAACAAATTTTTACACACCTCATCATAGCTGGAAAATATCAGTGAATAAGTTCATCACAGAGAACAAATACTTTTTATGAGTCTTTTTATTTGAAGTACTTATCTAGGGCAAACAAATCCATGAAAGAAATTGGAATAGTTGTTGCCAAGTGCTGAGAGACTAAAGTTAACCTTTAGTAGATACAGAGTTTTAGTTTGGGAAGATGAACAAATTTTATAGATGGAGTGTGGATGTACCATTGTGTGAGTGTTAATTTATTTTAGCAGTTTATTTATTAATTGATTGGGTTTGGGGCCAGACCCGGTGATTTTCAGGGGTTACTCTTGGCTCTGAGCTCAGAAATCTCGGGTTACTCCTGAGTCTGTGCTCAGAAATCACTCCTGGCAAGCTCGGGGATCAAATGGGATGTCAGGGATCGAACCTGGGTTCATCCTGGGTAGGCCACATGCAAGGCAAATGTCCCACCACTGTGCTGTATCTCCTGCCCCAGTGTGAATGTATTCATTGCCACAAACTATACGTTTTTTTGTTTTTTTGGTTTTTTTTTTGGTTTTTTTTGGGTCACACCTGGCAGTGCTCAGGGGTTACTCCTGGCTCCATGCTCAGAAATTGCTCCTGGCAGGCACGGGGGACCATATGGGGCACCGGGATTCGAACCGATGACCTTTTGCATGAAAAGCAAATGCCTTACCTCCATGCTATCTCCCAGGCCCCAAACTATACGTTTGTTTTACCACAGTTAAAATATGAAAGAAAGGACAACGAAATAGTACAGCAGGCAGGATGCTTACTTTGCATGCAGCCAAACCAGGCTCGATGATCATATATTGGACCCTGAGCACATTCTAGGAGAGAACCCTGAATCACAGCCAGGAGTAAGCTTTGAGCACAACTGGGTGCTTCCCAAAAATTTGGGCTGAGGGTAAAAGGAAAAGGGTGTGTTGGAGGAAGTGCTTAGCATGACATTATGTATCCTTTTAAGTAAAAAACATAAAATGTGTATGTACAGTAGTAGTTTGGGGCCAGGGACATAGCTCAAGGACAGACTGGAGTACATACTTCGCATGTAGAACCAGGTTCTATCCTCATATTGTCCTCATAATATATTGCTAAGAGTGGTCAAGAGGCTGGAGAGATAGCATAGCAGTAGGGCATTTACCTTAGACGCAGAAGGATGGTGGTTCGAATTCCGGCATCCCATATAGTTTCCTCGAGCCTGCCAGGAGCAATTTCTGAGTGTAGAGCCAGGAGTAATCTCTGAGCAATGCTGGGTGTGACCCAAAGAAAAAACAAAACAGAACAAAAAAGAGTAGTCCCAAGTACTTCTTGGGACTTTGTGACCTCAAAACCCCAAAGAACACAAAAATAATATCAAAGTCAATTTGAAATGTGGAGTTTAAATATTTTGAATGTTTAAATGTACATATTTTTATTCTTTTCTTTTAAGTAAAAAATCCCAGAAATGGGATGAAATGAACATTCTGGCAACATATCATCCCGCAGACAAAGACTATGGTTTAATGAAGATAGATGAACCTAGCACACCTTATCATAGGTAATGTAGACATCACTCCTTTTTCAATTTTTTCCATTTTCCATTTGCTATGACCTTTGGATAATAGCTGGTTTGAATTTGTGTTTGGTTTTATATTTGTTATTAGAACATTTGTAACCGAATTACCTATATTAGTGTTATAATATAAGACTTTGGAATTATGGAATTCATTTTATACACTATAATAATGGTCCTAGAAAATGTTGCACTAAATGGTTCTGCCTGCTAATTTTGCTCACAAATGAATGACTCTTGCCTTTCTTAATCTATTTATAAACGAAGATGAGGATTGGATTTGCTTCCTAAATATAAATCAGATGTAGAGCTGGAGAAATAGTACAGGATTAAACCACTTGCCCTGTATTTGCCTGACCCATGTTCCATCCTCACCACTGCATAGTCTCCTTAACATCTCTAGGAGTAATCCCTAGAGATTACCTAGAGATGCCATGTATGACCCAAAGACCTTCTTCTCTCCCCAAAAAATAAGGGGCTTCCAGAGACTGCAGAAAAGAATGACTTTACAAAACTCTTTTTTCATTCAGAGATAGAAAGCTGGAGTTCATTCCTGGCAGAATTAGGCCCCAAATCCTATCCACGTTACTGATTGCCTCTTCCTTTCTGGTAACATTAGGTAGAGCCCTGGTGATTTCTGATTTCCTTTGGGTGTGCCCCATGTGGCAGGGCAGAGTGGCATATGAATCTAGCAATGAAACCGGAGAACACTGCCAGATCAGTAAAGCTAGGAGAGAACCCCCTGGGATCTTGTACCACTAGGAAAGGCTGTGCTCACCCCCCAAAAAACAAGTGCCATTATTACTGTTTCATGTCCTAATTTTCATTTTACATAATGTTATTTTTTATTGTTACCTTATGATAGTGTGTGATAATTAGTAGGAAGCAAAAAAGGATGTGCCAATGAGCATTATGAGAAGATGGAGAATCTAAGACGGCTAATTCAGATCATACCCTAGCTTAGAAATAGAGATTTCTTGGGGCCCGGGAGATAGCATGGAGGTAAGGCGTTTGCCTTTCATGCAAAAGGTCATCGGTTCGAATCCCGGTGCCCCATATGGTCCCCCGTGCCTGCCAGGAGCAATTTCTGAGCATGGAGCCAGGAGTAACCCCTGAGCACTGCCGGGTGTGACCCAAAAACCAAAAAAAAAAAAAAAAAAAGAAATAGAGATTTCTAGTCCTAAAATATTTTGTCTTTGAAGAAGATATAATTAGATATAATTGAAACATTACTGTTTTTCTTTTAAAGTTCAGAAATTCTGTTTTAAATTATGGATGAAAAGTTTGGAAGGTTTCTTTATATATACCTTGATAATAGTGAAAACAAAAATTGACATTAAGATAATGACAAGGATAGGAACAAAGAATGAAACATGGAGATTAAGATACTGAAACTTAAGAGCTAACAACTTTGGGAGAAAATGAATATATATGAGAACTTTGTTTTCTTAGGGCTTGGGGGTCTAGTAAAGCACGTTTTATGTGCATGAGTTTGATGGCCTGAGTTTGATGACCAGCACTACCAAAACAAGAGTTCGTATTCTTATTTTTCTCCTAATTAAAGGTATTTACTTTAAAGCATATCCTAAAGCTGATTGTACAAATTGTTAGTCAGAGATTTCAATAATATTATAATATCCTTTACCTGTTTGATTGGAGATGACTATTTCTTTTTTTTTTGGTTTTTGGGTCACACCCGGCAGTGCTCAGGGGTTACTCCTGGCAGGCACGGGGGACCATATGGGGCACCGGGATTCGAACCGATGACCTTTTGCGTGAAAGGCAAACGCCTTACCTCCATGCTATCTCCCGGGCCCCGGAGATGACTATTTCTAAAAAATAAAAATAAATAGGGCCAGAGCAGTGGCACAGATCGTTAAGCCTTGTGTGCGCTAGCCTAGGACAGACTGAGTTTCGATCCCCTGGAGACCTTCCCCCAAGCCAGGAGCAATTTCTGAGCACATAGCCAGGAGTAACCCCTGAGAATCACCGGGTGTGGCCCAAAAAACAATAAATAAATAAACAATAAATAAATAAATGTCCTCGAAATTGTAGTAGTCATCATTTTAGACTGTTTAATATATATATTAAATATATACCTTGATTCTGAAACCAGATAAGAAAAAAATCACA
>PVKC010044043.1:0-11649 GCA_004027635.1 Crocidura indochinensis | reverse complement strand
TATTGTCTGCTCTTATTACATAACCTGAAACTATTTAATTGTATGCATTTTGTATAGGGTTCTGCACTTTGTGGGTGCTAAATAATTACTTGTCAACTGACCTGTTATTAAATGTTACTTTTAATCATCTTGCAGAGAGAATATAAAGTAGGCTAAAGAAGGACAGGCTTGATAAGCTAATGGATCTTAAAATGCCTGTATGTGTGCTGCACTGCATTTGAATTTGTAAGTTATAAGAACTTAATTCCTTAAGAGAGAAGTTCATGTTCAATGAGCTTCTTTAACAATTTTTTTTATCAAAAAAGTAAACCTTAAAGGGAACAATCATTTATTTTTTTCATAAGATGATCTCTCCATTAAATACCTCTGTTTGAAAGACTTCATCATTTTAGGGAGGAAAGTGGGATATCTGTAATATCAGTATTAATCCCCCCAAAAAAGCACAATTTTAAAATAATCATGGTTTTTAATTAAATATATTAATTAAAAATATATAATAAAAAATTCCCTCCTTCCCCCAAAATGCCAAAATAAAACTAACAAGACTTGGGGCCCAGGAGATAGCATGGAGGTAAGGCATTTGCCTTTCATGCAAAAGGTCATCTGTTCGAATCCCGGTGCCCCATATGGTCCCCTGTGCCTGCCAGGAGCAATTTTATGGGGCAGAGGGTGGAGCAATTTCTGAGCATGGAGCCAGGAGTAACCCCTGAGCACTGCCGGGTGTGACCCAAAAAACACACAAAAACAAACAAACAAACAAAAACTAACAAGACTTTCTCTCTGAAGATTTGGTTTTGAGTTTGATCATGAAAGGTTTTATTTTTCTTTTCTTCTTTCTTCTTTCTTTCTTTCTTTCTTTCTTTCTTTCTTTCTTTCTTTCTTTCTTTCTTTCTTTCTTCTTTCTTTCTTTCTTTTTTCTTTTTTTCTTTCTTTCTTTCTCTTACTTTCTATCTCTTTTTTCTTTCCTTTCTTTTTCTTTCTTTTTTCTTTCTCTTTCTTTTTTCTTTCTTTCTTTCTTCTTTCTCTCTCCTTCCTTCCTTCCTTTCTACCTTCCTTCCATTCTTTTTCTTTTTCTTTTCTCTTCTTTTCTTTCTTCTTGAATGACTTCTTGCAGTATTTGTAGAAACATATGGGTGTTAGTAATGGAAACTAGCTCGACTCACTTTGTCAACTATTGAAACCATGAGTCCTTTTCCTTTCCCCATTGTTCTATGAATACTAATGACTGCATAATTGGATGAGTCCACAATACTGTCTGGTAGAGCAGAGATGAGTCAGGTGGTATAGTCTTTATTCTGGACATAACAAATGCTAACTATATTAAAGACAGAAAATTTATTTGTAGTGTTTGTGGATGGGTGAGAGGAAAGCTAGAATGTGGGATATCAAGCCCCCAAAGTATGTATTTAAAATATAAAGATTATTTTTCCTGGATAATCTTAATGAACGGAAGACAAAAGAAAAACTCAGATATCAGACTAGTAGTTATTGTTCATGTAAATGTGTAAAGTTGAAACCTGATGAGCCACTTAAGAATAAAGCCTTGCTCTCTTCTTGGAAAATTGTTTTACCTGTCTTCCTTAAAATGGGCCATAGAATTTTGAACTAGGCCAAAAGCAATTACTTTAAGACACTATCAAGCAAACAATTGTTTAAGAACTAATGATTATGGACTTTTAGCCTAGAATCAATCAGTTTTCTTTTCATCCTTTCTAAAGAATCAGAAACCAATTATTTATTGCCAAGAATACTTTAAGCCTGTTAATCCTAATCAACTCTTTTCTATAACCACTCATTCTGCTTCCCCTCCTCCACCCTCTGCCCCATAAAACTAAAACTAGGACTTTGTCCTTCCTGTGGGACACTTTATATTTAGCTACCTGCATCTGCATACTCAAAATTAACATTACTTAATTCTCATTGGCTTTAATTATGTGTGGAAGAAAGTCCTCTCAAGTACTGCTCAGGGAACCCAGGACCAATTCTAGTGATACTGAGGCTGTTAGGCAAAAGTGTTCAGAGCCAGGCTTATGTAAGTTATTGCTCCTTACCCTGAACTCCTACAAACCTACTTGGTTTTTCTTTTTAATTACCTCAAGAATATGTTTCCCTAAGTTTATCTTTGGGCATACCAGCTATGCTCAGGACATACTATTGACTCTGGACTCAGGGATAGCACTGTTCATGAGATTCAGAAGACCATATAATATGCCTGGGATTAAACCTGGTTGGTTGTGTGCAAGGATAGTGTTTACCTTGTACTATCACTCTGGTGTTCTTCTCTTCAGGATCACATTGATAAGAGACATTTTTATTTAGAAATCAAATGTTTCATTGTAATTTTTCTCCCTCTCTATCCTAAGAAGTGGAAGAGGATTATATTTCTATGACTCTAATCTATTTTAGAAGATAACTACGTAAGTATGTATTTCAATCATATCCTGTCAAATTGCTTCGACTGGTAACTTGATTTCTTTCCCATCCCCAACTCTAGAACCCACTATCCACTCACACACATCTTCTTTCTTACCCATAGGTGGTATTTAATGAGGAAATTGGGCTATTTTAAAGTCACTGCATCATCCAGGGTGTCCCTTTTGTATAAAATCATATGTTTGCTTTACTCTTGTTAATTTTATTATGGTCATGGTATGGATAAACCAAAGGGTAAAGGAAATTTATATTTCCCCTGCATAGAAAACAATCTTCGGCTAGTTAGGTTTTATCAGCCTGATTTTCAAAAAGACAAAGATCAGGTAATATTTAATGTGATCTACCCATGGTTTTATATATTTGCTTTTCTTGCTAAAAAAAAATCTGGCAGATTTGTACATATCTGTATGCATTTTTATTTATTTTTAAAGATTCTAAAAAATTTCATATATCAGACACAGATAACTAGAAATTTTAAATATCTTGTCATGAAGGTTTAGGTCTTTTGTATAATATAAATGCAATGCATGCAATACAAAATTCATTTAGAAAGAAAACTTGACTTAAAGGCTTTAACCTCTGTTCCATTTGTTAAACTTGGAACTCAGGATCTGCCACCCAAAAGACCACAAGGAAGACAGGGAATTTATGAAAATGCAAGGGAGTTTATTCCAGCATGCTGGGGTCCAACATCTCCTAAAATGAGGACCACAAGAATGGCTCATTCCCTAGGTAGTGGGTAGTGAATGCTTTAAAATCATTGGTCCTTAGTATAAGGTTGGGCAAGGATTGATTGTAGTGCCAATGTAGCATTAGACAGATGGTTGAGTGGGTTTCAAGCCTCCAGATCCAGGGTGCCATATCATCTGGCTATTGGTCCTTTGCTGCAGACCCAGGTGCATTTTCAACTGGCTGACTGTTAACTGCTGTTTAGCCTTGTAGGAATGCATTTCCTAGCATTTACCCCTAGGTTCTGGTTCCAGGAATTAGCTGTTCTTCTGGGCCTAGTCTTTATACCCTAAAACTAGAGTCTGTCATGGCTGCATTTAGGCTGACAGCAAAGCCAGGTTTACAGCAGTTAACTTCTGTAAGCATGGTAAACAGCCAAAGCAGTATTTTAGAGCTAAAAATGTACAGTTATTATAGTTTGTTTTGGGGTCACACCCAGCAGCTCTCAGGGATTACTCCTGACTCTGTGCTCAGAAGTTACTCCTTGTAGGTTTATGGGATGCCAGTATTCGAACCTTCGAACCATGTGTTAGCCACATGCAAGATACATGCCTTACTGTTTTACTATCACTCCAGTCCCTGCTATTATAGGTAATGTCTCAGTTCCTTTGAAAACGATTAATATATTCAACAATTTTTATGCATTTGTGTAAGCTCCCTTTAATTCATACACATATAAAATGTGCCCACATTAATGGTTAGTTGGTGATTTAGGCTATTTTTCATTTTACACAGTATTAACCAACTGTTTATTTGTATATATTTCTGTGTGCATCAACACAGGTATCTCTATCAAGTACATTATTATCTGTATATGTATGTATATATATGTATATATAACAACTTTTTATATAAAGTGAAGGGGAGAGAAAAATGAGAGATAAAAGAGAATATCACGTGATATAGGGGAAAAAAGGTTCAGATTTAATTTCTACTAATATTAAAAGTATTGAATATTTTCAAATCTTATTTGTTAATTCGTGTTTTGGTATTAAATCAATAATTTCAATTAATAATTTTAATATGTTTACTTATTACGCTAAATCAATCTCAGGTAAAAATATGTTTGTGGTTGTATTTGGTTAACATTCTTGTGCAATAAGTTGCCACAATCTTAGTGGCTGCAAACAACATTCTAATGATCTCATAGTGTCTGTAGGTTATGTCTGGGCAGATCTCCCCTGGGTATTCTCTTTGTGGTCTGTATTAGTTTGTTGAGTCTGTCATTGCAGAATACCACAAGTAGGAGGCTTACAGGTAGAAATGTATTTGTTCAAAGTGCTGTAAGCTAGACATTAATGTGATGTAAACTTTGGTTTCTTCCAAGGTTTTTCTTCTTGATTAACACATGGCTGAGATATTGATTTCTAACACAGTGTATACCTTAGTTTTCTCTAATTTTTTCCCATAATGCGCTCTTTTATGCTGTGCAGATTACCTAATTTTTCTTGAGTCTTATAACGATAGGACAACAATTATATAGAAATGGGGCCTCTCAAAAACTCTTATTTTATCTTTATTAGGTCCTGGAAGAATTTCATCCAAATACACTTATTCTGTTGTACTACTAAAAGGGCTTTAAAAACTATCTGCATTTAAAGCTTGAGTGGTAGTCTATGATTTACCCTACAACAATGCATTATAGGAAATAGATCAAGGACTAATAAAGATATTCTTATCTAAGACTTGGTCATTTTCTCCAGACTCATTGGTTACTGACCAAATTTTAGAGGATGTGGTTTAGTTGTTAGAGTAGGAAAACATAAAAGAAAATTAAATATCTGGATCCAAAACATTGTCCCTTACATTATTATTTTAAAACAGGGAAGTATAAGGCAATTTCTTGAATGTGACAGAAGAGAAACTGTTTTGTTTTTCTTTATATCTACATCTTAAGTCATTTTCTCATTTATTTACATAAAGGAACCAAATTATTGTTATTAATCATAGGATGTTCTGTGGATTCTTATGCATCTTAATCAATCTGATCAACAGAATGATCTTTTATTTCAGTACCCACTGTTCTTATGCTGGAGATAATCACTTTTAAACTGACATTATGTTAGTAAGTCCTTAGTAATTCTGAATGCATACACTTGCTCAATAACTACCAAGCATTTCCCATTGCTATTCATAGAAATCTTTGTATTCTGTATCATTATATGATGCAAAAACATTTTTAAACTCAATAAGCACTCAGTGAAATATATATATATATATATATATATATAAAAGTTCTCTCTCAAGCTTTTATTCCTTTTTATCTCTTTCTCTGCATATTTCTCTGAATGAATCTTCAACTTCTCTATTGCATGTGAGCTGTGTTTTCTCTCTGTTTTGATGAAAAACTTTTACTTGTTGAACTGAAATGTTACTTCTTCTTGTAAGTCAAATTAACAGTGAATCCTTTGGTGGAAAACAGCAAACAGCAACTGTTCCTTTGAGATTAATGACAAATATTTCCATATTTCTCTACTTTTTTTCTCAATTGAAATTAAATCACTTACCATTTTCACTATATCTATGTCTACCAGATGTGTCAGTTTATAATTTTATGTGAAACTAAGATATCCTTTTATTAATAAAGTGTCCTTGGTAATAAAATATTAAATGTTAAGAAAATCTCTGTTACACAATTTTTATTTCTTGATAGCATATCTTAGTCTCTTCCAACTGTAAGAAAATATAAATAAAGTTCAAATAAATGAAAACTATTTCTGGTAACTGACAGATTCTCCATTGAAATTTAAACTATAAATTCATAAATAGATTTTATCATAAGAGAGCAGTTTTATCAGACTCTGGCTAAATGAGAAAAAACATTTCTACATCATTTTGAAAAAAACTCCTTGTTAAGTCACCATAAATTATAAGGTTAAACATTTATTTATGATCGAGAATAAGACATAGAAGGTTCTGTCAGTTCATTCACCAGTTCTTACTTTTATTCACCAAAGACCCATTTCCCTCCCTCTCCCCCAAGTCTTGGTCAATGCAGCTGTTTTCTTTTTCTTTTCTTCTTCCCTCCCCTCTACTTCTCAAATGGTTTACACTTCTCTTACTGATAATGTATTATGTATTTCACTACTTCTTTTCAGCACCAAGTCCTGCTCTAGAATGATTTCTTCTCTCTATTATTATCATAGTGCCCCCTTTTCTGACTTATTTCCACCCTTCCTCTTCATCATTGACAAGCCTCTTACTGAGGGCCAGTTCGCCAGCTCTTCATTTCTATCAAACGTTATCTTTAGTTCTTCCTCTAGTTTTTTCTATATATCTCACATCTGAGTCAGATCATTCTGTGTTTATTCCTCTATGCTAAGTCATTTCACTCATCATGGTACAATTCAGTTAAATCCATATGACTGCTAATTTTATAATTTTATCTTTTCTTACTGCTGGGTAGTATACCATTGTGAACATGACCATAGTTTCTTTATCCAGTCATATCTTCTTGAGCATTTGTGTTATAATCATATTATGGCTATTCTGAACAGTGATGCAACCTACTTTTTAGTCTCTTCTTTTACGATCCATTGTTCTAGGCACTAGTGATGCAACCATAAACTTTGTCAACATGGCTTTGTCTTACATTTGCTATGAGACATAAAATTAAAACTAAGGAGCAGGAATGACAGCATAGTGGTAGGGTGTAGCACATGGCTTTTCTGGAATGGACCCTGGTTTAACTTCCAACATCCCATATGGTCCCTTGAGTCTGCCAGAGGTGATTTCTGAGCACAAAGACAGGAGTAACCTCTGAGCACTGCCAGGTGTGATCCCTCCAAATAAAAATAATAAAAATAAATTTATGTCTCAGGCCACAGTTATAGTACAATGGGTACATTGCTTGCCTTGCATGTAGTCTACTTGAGTTCAATCCCTGTAGTCCCATATGGTCCTCTACATACCTCCAGGAGATATTTCTGAGTACAGAGACATGAGTAGGCCCTGAGAACTGCCAGATTAGTTTACCTCAAAATAATAAATATAATAAAATTATATGCCCAATTCTGGAAGGCTATAGGCAAAATAAAACATCTCTGTGGATTGGGCTTCATGTGAGAGGAAAAGGATGATAGACATTTCAGTTATTAATACTATAATAAAGAAAGGGATTTATGGAGATGTAGATTGAAAAAGGGGAATCCAATGAGGTTTGTAAAGGCAAGGACTTGCTAGAAAGATACAGTAATTAGAATGGAAGTATAGTAAACACCTTAAGCATACACCCTGTTTTAAAAGCCAGTTTACATACCCTACTTTTCCTAATCCCCTTACTCTGCTCCCCTAAACACAGAGGCACATACAATTTAATCTCCTTTCATATTCTACTTGATCGACTGAGAGAGTGTACCTTATTCTCCCCTAACATAAATATTAACTTCCCACATAAAAAAAATGGAGTTACTCTCTCTAGGTGGCTGGTGGATGCTTCTTTGCGAGTGCTCTACTCTCCTGCGATAGGACCTCACCTGCTGCTCTGATCTCACTAGTGACTTTTATATCTTGGGATCTAACTTCACCAATGTCATTTATAGGAAGTAGCCTGAAGTTTCTAAATAAAAGCAGAAATGAGTTGTAGAGACTGCAAGGTTCATAGAAGAATGGATTCATGGAACAGACTTTCTATGCCCGATTCAGTTATTCATATTTGTGCCCTCCAATAAGTTTAATACTGTTTCTGTTTATTCAACTGTAAAATGGTAATAAATATGCATAACTTATTGTATTGTCCTGAAATGTAGTGAGTTTATATTAGGAAATTTTTAGAAATTGCATCACCTGTGATTATCCTCAGAAACAGAGTCAATAGGACATACAAATAGTTCCCAATTTAGGATGATTCTGATCATGGTCTTCTTGAACCATTATGAAGTTCAGATTTAATTTGGCATTATCATGACTTTTCTTTTTTACTTAAGATATTGTGTGAAAATTAGGCATACCAGTACAAACTGCATATTACTTCATATTTTGCTTTGATAACATTTCTGAATTGCTTGTATGTGGTAGAACACTCTCTTGTGATACTGAGCAGTAAACAGACAATCCCATATCAAAAAGTATAATTAACCAGTTATATAAATATCATTGCATTAAGCGTACTCTTTATATATTTATTATATCTCAACTTCTCATGTATTTATCAGAATTTCATTTCGTTGTGATTTGAAAATCTCTATATTTATGAGGAACTTGTTATAACAATTGACTTTTCTGGTCTTTCTGGAGAGAGTTGTCCCTCAATAGGTCTTCTAAATGCTAGAAAAATAGGAAAATAAGTGTTTAATTAATTTTGAATCTAATGACCAGGGAAACAAGACTAGAAAGTGGAATCACTTCAAAACCAAGATAAAAGGGGCCCGGGAGATAGCATGGAGGTAAGGCGTTTGCCTTTCATGCAAAAGGTCATCGGTTCGAATCCCGGTGCCCCATGCCTGCCAGGAGCAATTTCTGAGCATGGAGCCAGGAGTAACCCCTGAGCACTGCCGGGTGTGACCCAAAAACCAAAAAAAAAAACAAACAAACAAACAAAACAGAACAAAAAAAATAAAACAAAAAAAAACAAACAAGATAAAAGGCTAAGAACTAAGGGTGCAACCTTGGTTTCTCACATTGTATTACTAACTCAGTTGGCCATGCATTGTCCAGAGTGGCCTATAGACAATGATCAAAATTTTATGCCCTCTGACTCTTCATTAATGATTATGAAACAGTCACTATAAGATGCATAAAAATTAGGCTGGTGAGGTGGTGCTAGAGGTAAGGTGTCTACCGTGCAAGCGCTAACCAAGGAAGGACATCGGTTCGATTTTTGGCGTCCCACCCCCAAGAAAGGGGCAATTACTGAGCACTTAGCCAGGATTAACCTCTGAGCATCAAACGGGTGTGGTCTCCCCCAAAAAACAAACAAAAAATGCATAAAAATTAAAATTAACAGAAAATCAGAAGAGAGTATATAAGAAGCTGTCAAGGTACAGAATAGTGATTTGGGTTTGCTACTTTTTCTGTGCTCAGTAATAATTTCTGGTATTGCCTAAGGGACAATTATGTAGTTCTGTAACTTGTACAAGGATTAACCAATGTATAATATCTCCAGCATAAAAGTTTTATGGCTGTGAGTAGAGAAATCGCCAAAACCTGACAAATATTTAAATAAAATAGGTATTTGTGTTTTCTACTTATTTCTTACTTTTTTCTTTCTATTTCTTTCTTTTTTCTTCCTTCCTTTCTTTCTTCCTTCTTTTTTCTTTCTTTTTCTTTCTTCTTTCTTTCTTCCTTTCTTCCTTTCTTCCTTTCTTTCTTTCTTTCTTTCTTTCTTTCTTTCTTTCTTTCTTTCTTTCTTTCTTTCTTTCTTTCTTTCTTTCTTTCTTTCTTTCTTTCTTTCTTTCTTTCTTTCTTTCTTTCTTTCTTTCTTTCTTTCTTTCTTTCTTTCTTTCAAGGGCCTTGGGTAGATTTATAGGGATTAAGTGAATGTTTTATATACCATCTAATTTGGTCTAATTCCTAACAACAGTGGTACAGGATCAACCCTTGGCACTTGCCTTGGAGGCAACTTCAGAGTGGCCTGTTTGTGAACAACACTACATCCTCAGGTTTTCTCTTGGACACTAGTCTGCTTAAAGATGTGGTCAAGTGACACCTCCCTGCCTCCGGAGAATCACATGTAATCTCTCCTTCCAAATAACACTCTTTCGCCCACCCCCTCATACATGCCAAACACTTTGGAAGGTTCATTTTTGAGTTAAGATATAAATGTTTTTTTTGTTTGTTTGTTTGTTTTTTTGTGCTTTGTATCATAGAACTTCAAAACTAGGGCCGGAGCAAAGGTGCAAGAAGTAAGGGGCCTGCCTTGCGTGTGCAGCCTCGTACTGACCAAGATTCGATCCTCCTGCGTTCTATATAGTCCCCCAAGCAAGGGGCGTTTTCTGAGTGCATAGCCAGGAGTAACTCCTATTACCTGGTGTGACCAGAAAAAAAAACCCGACAAAAAACAAAAAGAAAAAACCTTCAAATACAACTTTTGTGATTCAAATATCCCTTGCTCATTCTGAGGGTCAATTTACTCTGTCATATGCTATATTTTTTATTCTTTAATAATTAAAAATATGAACGCTTCACGAATTTCCGTGTCATCCTTGCGCAAGGGCCATGCTAATCTTCACTGTATTGTTCCAATTTTAGTATAGGTGTTACCGAAGCGAGCACTTGCTATCTTATTTAGTAGTACCAAAATATTGCTGATGTTTTTTTCTTGATCCAACAATTTAACATACCCTCTTCCCTCTTTTCCCAAGTCTTTTTTTTTTTTTTTGGTTTTTGGGCCACATCCAGTGACGCTCAGGGGTTACTCCTGGCTATGCGCTCAGAAGTCGCTCTTGGCTTGGGGTACCATATGGGACACCAGGGGATCGAACCGCGGTCCGTCCAAGGCTAGCGTAGGCAAGGCAGGCACCTTACCTCCAGCGCCACCGCCCCGCCCCTCAAGTCTTTTTCTTAATGATAAAAATACCCCCGGGAGGTAGCATGGAGGTAAGGCGTTTGCCTTTCATGCAAAAGGTCATCGGTTAGAATCCCGGTACCCCATATGGTCCCCCGTGCCTGCCAGGAGCAATTTCTGAGCATGGAACCAGGAGTAACCCCTGAGCAAGCAATTTCTGAGCATGGAACCAGGAGTAACCCCTGAGCACTGCCGGGTGTGACCCAAAAACCACACCAAAAAAAATACCTTATTACAATGGCTGTTTTTTAATTCTACTATTTTGCTTTAATGCACATTTTCCTGAGAATTTCTTCAGAGGGAGTGGTAGTTTTATAATATTTTGTGCAAAAGCTTGCATGACATATTAAGTACAGAGTATAGTTTAAATATATACATTACTTTTAAACTCTTGATGCTTTCTTATCCATAAAGCAAGATTTACAAGTTGGACCAGCTTATCTCACTGTGATTCTTGAAATCACTGAGGGGAATAAAACAAAACTCTGAAATAGGTAAAATTTAATAAAGAATGTTTATTAATCCACAATGTTTTATGTTTCTTCTTAAATCACTAATGTTAAGTTAATATAAATCAGTTCTACAATCAAGTTCTTTTTATCATTTCATAGGCACTGTCCTAATATGCATTACTAAAAAGTTAAATTTTCTTGAATGTTAAGTAATTGGTTGGTCCAATGACGTATGGTAACGATGTATCCCTTATATTCAATTTTTTCATTATTCCCACTTTTGTAAATTTGGTTCTCTCTCTCTTTTTTCAGGCAAAATATTCACTAATTTGTTTTTTTTTTATTTTGATTCTTTTATTCAGCAGAGGAAAAAGATAGTTGCTTATTTTTTTACTTACTAATTTATCTTTTTCTTTTTTCCAATGAGTTTCCAAAGTGTAACTTCTTGGATGGAGATGAGAACAAGAGTAGCTGCCAGTACAATGAGCATCTTTTCTTTTTGTTTAAAGAAGAGAAGTTTTAGAGGCATCA
>PVKC010044042.1:0-11666 GCA_004027635.1 Crocidura indochinensis | reverse complement strand
TGTGGTCCGTCCTAGGCTAGCACAGGCAAGGCAGCAGGCACCTTACCTCCTGCGTCACCTCCCGGCTCCCGTCAAGCCTGTTTTTAAGAGATATACAGAGATTCCCCATATAATTTCATTCTTATTACAAACTGGAGGGGCTTACTTCCTAAATGTGGGACTAGGGATTAATAAATAGAAGCATGCAAAGATAGAGTGAAGACTTCTGGTGCTCCTTCTAGAAGCCTCCATCAATGGCTTCACAATAAACTGAGATTACCAGCCTGTACACCTGCCTTTCACTTGCAGAACTGAAATCTCTCCTCTCCTTGCCCAAGGAGGCCTCTTCCAAGTTGTTGCAAATTTGCTTATCTATAGCTCTGGGGTCATCTTCCTTCCTCCCTCTGATTTTACAGGCATTTTTGAGTCTTAGTGAAGTCAATCCCTGGGTTCAGATGCTGAGAATCGGAATTGCATTGTTGGTTGCTAAAACAAACACTTCCTGTTGTCTTACAGCACATAGGGAAGATCATGGTGAGGCAGACTGGAAAAGAATGGAAAAGCAGCAGCAAAGAAACCCCAGTCCCCAAACCCAGTCTGAATGCTGACTGCTTTCCAGGTTTAAATATAGCCTGGTGCCAGGAGTGGTCAGGCCTGGCCAGGTGACCTTGGAAGGCTCTTCTGTATATTAATTACAGCAAGGGCAGGAAATGGAATATCCTTTATGCTGAAGAGACTAGTAGAAGCCAGACTCCATGGAAGAAAACAGAATCCTCAGAGGGGAGTAGGGAGATCTGGGATGAGGGGATCTGCCTTGGGGTGTTCCAATATTTCCCATCACTCAAATGAAACTTGGGGTAGTCATTCAGTTCCAAGGATCATATTCCTTTTCCTTTTCTCTAGAAGGAAGTTTAGTAACTTGGGGGTTACCTTTAGGGATGGCAAGGGAACACAAGTCTTTATCTGCTGCTATTTCAGGAAGTTGGGAACTAAGAGGTCAGGGAGGTTTCAGGTTAGTAGGGAAACGGGTCATGGGGCAATTCCTGGGTGGCAGATGAGGGCAAGAGGCTCCAGGAAGTCTACATATAAACAATCTTTCTTCAGCACAGTCTGCTCGGTGCATCAGTTACCAGAGAACCCTCCTTCCAGTCCTTGCCAGGGAAGCTGTCACCATGTCTCAGGAGAGCCCTCTCTGAACCTGCCTGGTGTTCTGTCTTTCAGGAGGGGAATGACAAGGCACTCTCTGAGAAAATAACATCTGGCTGTAGGACTGGGCTCTCCCAGAATTGTTTCTTTGTCTACAAATTCCTCCCTGTATAGCTCACAAAGGAAATGGTTCCAGGAGGAAGTGGAAACAGTGACATAAAGCCCCCCATCGCCATCTACCTCAAGATGGCAGCTGCTTCCTTTTCGAACAATTTGTGCCATCTGCCATCTCCTTCCCCAAAGACAGGGAAACAGCAGAGCCCCAGGAAACATGGTGATAAAAGCAGGTTATATTTTTGAGCTCTTAAGTGATGTCCCAGATGTTAGGTTAAGTTTTTTGCATGGGTGACATCATTTACTTCTCATAATGATCCATGAGATAGGTCCTATTTTTACACTCGGAGGCTTTTCACCTGACCAAGTGAGGCACAGTGACCAAGGCACAAAAGCTAAGCAGAACCAAGATTCAAGTCTGGCCTGAATTCTCTATCTGACAGATAGTGACTAAAAATGGAGGGGATCGTCTATTCCTCTACTTGCAAAGTTGCTTGGAAACAGCAAGGAGGATCTCGTGACCAGCCTGCATGGTTGTTCATTCATTGCCTGGGCATCTGCATAGATCTGGGTTTTCTGTTGCTGAGAAACTTGAGTGTGAGGTTCCTGGAGCAGTCAACGAAAACTGTGGGTTTAGAGCATATGGATAATGCTGATAAAGCAAATAATAATCAAGAGACCCAAGAATGACAATGAATATTGGCACTTCTGACATTCTGAGAATGTCTAATACTTTGTTTTGCAGCCATTCCCCGTGGTACTTAGGGCTTATTCCTGGCTCTGAAATTGGGAGATCACTCCTGGCAAGGGTTAGGGACTGTCTGGTGTGTCAGGGATGGAACCAGTGCTGGTCTCATGTAAAGCAAATGCCATACTGTTATACTATTTCTATGACCCCTAACTTTCTTTTCTTTTTTTTTGGGGGGGGGGTCACACCCAGCAGCGCTCAGGGGTTACTCCTGGCTCTACGCTCAGAAATCGCTCCTGGCAGGCACAGGAGACCATATGGGATGCCGGGATTCGAACCATTGTCCTTCTGCATGAGAGGCAAATACCTACCTCCATGCTATCTCTCCGGCCTCATTTTCTTTTTTTCTTAAACATTAGGGTTGAGGGGCCAGAGTAGTGACACGGACTGGTAAGGCATCTGCCTTGCTGGAGCTAGCCTAGGATGGACCATGGTTCGATCCCCCGGCTTCCCATATGGGATGTCCCCCAAATCAGGAATGAGATTTCTGAGCACATAGCCAGGAGTCACCCCTGAGCCCTGAGTGTAACCGGGTGTGGCCCAAAAACCAAACCAAACCAAAACAAAACAAAGCAAAAAGTCAACATTAGGGTTGAGGTTGCAGTAATGCTCAGACTCTGGTGGCACACCAAGGCCACAGAGTTGGTGCTGGGCTGAGTAATGCTGGAGAATCAGACTTAGGGCTTCCTTTAGGCAATGTCTGTGCTTCACCCCTTTGAGCTAGTTTTCCTCCCTTCTTTCCTTTATACAGATTTCAGGGGAAAGTTAGGTCAGTCCTAATCTTTGCTTTGTTACTTCTATCAACATATTTACTTATTTATTCAGTTAGTTACTTTTGCTAATCAGGGAAGTACCCACATCTATTTTGAGTTTAAAAGCCAGGATCTAGATATCTTCTACTTAATTATGTGATGATGTATCTTTGTCTCCCCACCTGCGTGCCATGGGGTGCACCTTGCTTTCTCTAGGATATACCCTCACTTGGATATGCCCATGAGACATATTTTTATTTAAAAGTTAGCTGTTTTAAATTTTATTAAAAAGGTATAATGAGCTCCCATACCTTTTCCCCTTTTCCTTCCTTTCCTTTTTTCCTCCTTCCTTCTTCCTTCCCATCTTTCCTCCCTCCCTCCTTCCTAAAATAGAAAATAAAAGGTATAATTAATAAGTAATGTTTTGTGACTTTTCCTTTGCTACTTAAAAATCATCACTCATTGCTACAGAACAGAACTTCTGGAACCATAGGAAAGACTCTATCCTAAGCTTCGTCTTAGGATCTGTGCAAAAACCAAGACGAGTAATTGCAGAAGACTACAACAACTGTGACAGAGCAGAACTTCTAGAACCATAACGAAAGACTCTATCCTAGACTTTATCCTATGACCTGTGCAAATACCAAGATCTCTAATTAAAGAAGAATGGTTTTGTCATCTATAACTGAGCAGAATGTTTCCTGGCACCACAAAGAGGCCTTGGGATTCGATAATGAGCATGTCTGGAGCTTGTAGTTGTTCCCAGGATAGTATGCTTCAAGGGTGGAGAAACCCGGAATCTCTCAGGCCAAGGGAATTCCCTTTCTAATTTCCCAAATACTTACTGTGGCGACGCAAAAAAATAAACAAAACAAAACAAAACAAAAAAATCACTCATGTTGTTTGTCATTCTGCTCCTTCACTGAACTTTATGGTAGCTCAGCATAGAAATATTGCTTATCCTAACTCCATTCAGCATCTCACTGAATTTTTGCAGCACCTCTAAATGAAAAGAGCTCTTTATTTTCAGTTTCACAGAGGAAACTGAGTCTTTGCGAGGTGCTAAAACTTGCTAGTTTCAAATCTCTCTAGCCTCAAACTGTACACTGTGTTTCGGTTTAGTGTAGACAAGTAGTGGAGCCAGAAACCTGGGCCCCGAGCCCCAGATCCACAGTTACTTGCTGAGTGACCTGGAGCCAACTAGCTCCTGTCTCTGAGCCTTCATTTTCTCAACATGCAAGTGAAGTTGAGTACTACCACCTTACTGACAGGTCTCAAACGTGAAACACCAAGAGAAGGTGAGACCCTGCAACAGGAGGTTTTGTAATTTGGTTATTTGGGAATGAAAAGGGAGGTGCCATCTGCTTATAAGCTTTGAAAAGCGAGGCTCCAGATCATCCCTTGCTGAAAAACATAGTCCAGAATCCTCACTGGAGCCAGAAAGTCATTGATTATGCTTTGCATTATACCAAGAAGGTAGTTCGCGCTGATCGTTGTTCTATTCAGTGAAGTGGGTTTCGGGGAGGGAGTTGTTGAGGTAGGGCTGCCTAATGGTGTTCAAGGGGCCTGAGGGCTGGCGATACTTGGCCAACTGCTAGCAGTTCAATATGGGGACTGAGGACAATGGTGCGGTGCTAGGGACCACTAGATTTCCCCTGGCAGCTGTGCAGGAGGCCAAGTGGTGAAGGGATCAAACCCAGGGCAGGTAGATGCAAGGCGTGCACCTCACCCCCTGTAGCGCTCATCCCATGCCCTCAGTGTTTGCTTTGGTTGGATTTGGAGCCAAACCCAGCAGGGCTCATGGGTTGGTTACTCCTGGCTCTGTGCTCAGGGAATACTTTGTGGTGCTAGGATTTGGAGTGGGGTCTGCTGCATACAAGACAAACACTTTCACCCCTCAGCCTCTCTGCAGAGTTTCAAAGTTATTCTTTACTTTTTCTTAGCTATCTTCATTTTTTTTTTGGTTTTTCAGGCTACACCTATTTGATGCTCAGGGGTTACTCCTGGCTAAGTGCTCATAAATTGTCCCTGACTTGGGGGGACCATATAGGATGCCGGGGGATCGAACCGCTGTCCTTCCTTGGCTAGCGCTTGCAAGGCAGACACATTACCTCTAGTACCACCTCTCTACCATCATTTTCTTAAGACCCCACTCCACCTGTAATCAGAGGCTTGTTCCTCTTCAAACGCTTCCCACTATAAGCTGTGTGACCTTCGGCAACTGTATTGACATCTCTAGTCCCCTCTTCTACAGAAGGGAATCACAGATATTCAAAGGCTGAGGTATCACACATGGATTCAGCTTGGTGTTTCAATGAATGTCGTTTCTGACACATGCCGAACAGACTATTTCCCATGTTCCCAGGTGGTGCCCACTCCTCTTTTGAGAGATGGCTCAGATGCCACTTCCTCCAGGAAGTCCATCCTGCCTCTCAGGGTGGATGAGGACATCCTGTTATGTTCACCAGAGCAGATGACTCGCTCAAATGTTAGTTAAACCGTGACCCCTGTGAGAGTAGAGAGGATTCCTGATTTCGTACCTGCCACTGCCGTTGCCACATAAGTACACAGTAACAGGGTGCAGGTGGGGGGGGGGTGCTACAGCACACAGGCGGAGCTCTCATTCCTAAAGGGTGGGCAGGAGGGAGCGAGGGTGAAAGGGCCTTGTGACCTGGCTGTGCAGGGCGCAGTCAGCTGATACTTAATGGCAGTCCAGCAGAGCATGATCTTAATATTCAGATCTTCCTAGACATTTGCTCAGCAGAGAGTCTGATGTTTGTTCCACGAAGGACCGACTGAGCCCAGGTGGGACAGTCCTGAGGTAGGAAGGCAGGGAGTGTAGTGGAAAGAACACACCCGGACCCCCACATGGTTATGCCTCACATCTGAGAGCTCCAGCACCCACCTGGGAGGAAAGGAGATGCAGGAGAGGTCCTGGGCACTTTGCCATCTGCCAGCCCTCCAGTTTATGAGGGTTAGGCAGTTACTGCTATTGTGTGCAGGCATTGCCACAGGGCTAGGCTAAACAGGTAGGATGTCCCTCCCTCCTTTCCTACCAGCCTTCCTTTCTTTAAAGAACCGCTCCCCCAATGTCCTATATGAACCCACCCACACCTGAGAAGGGCCTGCAGTTTGGAATAGGAATAAAGGGTGCTGGCTTTGGGGAGGGAAAAAAAGGCAAGGAAGCATGGAGAGCAGCTAAAAGGAAGACAGAAAGCTCCAGAGAGAAAGCAGCAGACAGCTGAAGGAGAGCAGCAGAGAAGAAACTACTTGGAATAAGCTGAGCATAGAAGCCATGTGAGGAAAAGCATATGGCGGATAGGGCCTTGGAATAAAGCGGGCTGACTAGGAGGAAACTTTGAATGCTAGTGATTATTTCTCCATTGTTATCCTGTGTCATCAGACCCTTCTGCTAAAAGGGACTAAAGGTACCAGGCCGTACCAAGAAAGGCCTCACCCCACCTCTATGACTTTAGACTTTATATTTTATATTAAATCAACACTTCCTAACCCCTGGATTTGGTTCTTGCACACAGAAAGCCATCATCCCAGCACTGTCACTGGTGCCTTCCCCCAAGGGATCATTTCTTGCCTCCAAATGTTTCCTCTGCTCCCCAATTTGACTAAAAATGATCACTGTGGACTCTCTTTGCAGGTGGACACTTTGAATTTTTAGTTTTCTAAGCCTTATCCATGAAGGATTCATCTTCTACAGTTAGGGCAGAGAGATCAGTATGACAATGATAGAATGATAGCTGGAAAAGGTCACACTGGACAAGAACTCAAAAGAGATAAAGTGATATGCATGAAAGCAAGAGAAGGAGAGAGGGAGATAGAGAGAGTGAGAGAGAGAGTGAGAGAAAATGAGAGAGAAAGAGAAAGAGAGAGAAAGAGAGAGAGAAGAAAAATGTCTGCCATAGAGACAGGCAGCAGGGAGGAGGCCAGGGAGCAAGGGCGGGAGGAAAACAAGACATTGGTGTGGGACCTGTGTGTGCACTGGTGAAGGGTGTTGCACATTGTAGGACTGAAACTCAATCACAAACAACTTTGTGACTTTCCTCATGGTGGTTGATCAAATTAAACACTATAAATATAGATCAAAGAACTCCCCCCACCAATATTCTCTCACTTGCACCACGTGCAGGATGCTCTCCCTCTTGCCCACCCTAGGCTGTGGTTCCTTAGGGTTCGTTCCTTTGTGGCCCTCAGGATGAAATGCTTCCAGGCTTCTTCCCCCAGTTCCTCTATCATTCTATCCCTTCCCTACACACACAGCAAAGAAGCCTGAGGGGGTTGAAGTTCTCTGGAATTCATGAACACCAGGTTGTTTATAGACCTGCACTTGAAGACTTCCCTTTAAAAATTTATTTTTAATTGGATTTTTAAAGTTTTCTTAAATTTTATTTCTAGAGTTGAGCGTGACTCTTGTATAGTGGTTCCCTTGCCTCACAGATAGTGGTTTCTTTGCCTCTGGTTGTGGGCAGACAGTTATCTCCAATTTTAGTTGAAGATACTGGCCCAAGGGATTAAGTGACTGGCCAGGAGCCTAGTTCAACCCCCTGCAATCTGATACCTACTGTGCCCTGTGTACTGGCTCCTTCTGCTTCACACCACCTCTATTATTAGCTACAAATCACTGCAGAGAGTCTCTCAGGGCTGGCTCGCACCCAGTCTAGGAGGCACTGCAGGAGAAAGTCATGCTCAAAGGAGGGGTGTGGAACCCCACTTGACCTCAGGCTTGCGTACTCATTTTGTGCACTTTCGCCACCACAGTGCTCCTGATTCCCTCCCTGCTCCATGTGTTAGAAGCTCCTGGCCTGAAAGTATCCCTAAAACTTTCTGACCCCTTCTGTATTCTCTGATGGACTCTGTTCAGATAGGACCTCACATCACAGATGCTGGTGACCAAACCTGAACTTTTTTTTTTTACCTTACTACCTTACTAGGACACATGGTGCAAGGACCCCGGCTTTTGACCTGGGATCTCCTTTATGTATTTAGGGTGTGTGCCTGGCTGCTGAACAAAGGGGAGGAAACTAGGCCTGTCTTCCAGAATTTCCAGCACACTCCCAGATCAATTTTCTTCTTAATTCAGTGAAGTTGAAAGTCCCATTGGGCCCCTATCAGTGGGATCTGTGCTCAGCAAACTCTTCAACAAGAATGGGCAGGAAGAATAAATATTTATTCTATAAATGAATGAATCTGATACTATCTTCAAAAGAAAGTTTTGGTATAAATTACCATAATCTCTCCATTGTAAGAGGCTACTACTTTCAAGATGTTTTATCTACTAAATGACAACTTTTGGGAAAAGAGAAATGAAAAAGTGAACAAAATAACATACTGAGGGGTCCGGGAGATAGCATGGAGGTAAGGCGTTTGCCTTTCATGCAAAAGGTCATCGGTTCAAATCCCGGTGCCCCATATGGTCCCCCGTGCCTGCCAGGAGCAATTTCTGAGCATGGAGCCAGGAGTAACCCCTGAGCACTGCCGGGTGTGACCCAAAAACCAAAAAAAAGAAAAAAAAATAACATACTGATAGTTGGCTATATTTTGACTTTCTAAAAGTGTGTTTTAGAAGAAAGAAAAACATTCTTTCAAATAAAACAAAGCATAGTCCTATCCAATTTTTACTTATTTATTAATTTTTCTTTTGGATCTGACAGCCCCCTAAGTAAAGGCTATATATAAAGGCTAGAGAGAGTCTCATAAAGAAAAAGCTAGAGAGATAAGTATAGTGGATTGGCCACTTGCTTTATATGTGGCTTCTCCACATCCATATGATCCCCCAAGCCAGTTGTGGTCCTTGAGATCAGAGACAGGTATAAATCTTGAGGACCAACAGATGTGACACAGAAACAAAAACAAGGGCTGGAGCAGTGGCGCAAGCTGTAAGGCGTCTGCTTTGCAAGCGCTAGTGCTGTTCCATCCCCAGGCGACCCATATCATCCCCCAAGCTGGAGTGATTTCTAAGCGCAGAGTCAGGAGTAACCCCTGAGCATCAATAGGTGTGACCCAAACATAAAAAAACAAACAACACTCCCCCCAAAAGAACAAAACAGGCTCATAAGTCTTGACATCATCATGTCCTGGCCAAGTCTTTGCCCTGGGGCCTGAGGAATTACAGGGCCAGCCAGGGCCTGCCACAACCTCCCACACATGGTGACAGCCCTGAGGACCCCAAAGTCAGCAAATATTCTATGCCCTGACAATAGCAAGACTGTAGGACCTCTGAGGGGCTTCCAGAGAGTTCGCAGAAGTTGGCCATGCAACCTTAGGCAAAGTCTGCCATTGGCTCCCAGCTTCCCCAGTTAAACTGACTAGCTAATGGGTTTCCAAACACTCTCCCGAGGGAGCTGTGGGTCTTCAAGGTTTCCAGAGGGGCTGCTGTGGATGTGGGAGGGATAGAACTGTACTCAGTCCTACTTCATCTAAGAGCTTAAGCAAATATTAAATTCTATTGCTTAAGATTTTGTTTGCAAAGGTTTCTAGAACTTTCAGTAGTTCAAGATAAAATTAGTTAATGGGAGCCAGAGGGAGAATACAGCAGGGAGGGCATTTGCCTTGCATGAGGCTGACCCTGGTTCAATCTCCAGCATCCCATAATCTCATATGGTGCCCCTAGTCCACCAGGAGTGATTCCTGAGTTTGAAGCTCAAAGCTAGGAGTAACTCTTGAGCAATGTTGGGTGTGGCCCCCAAACAAACAAACAAACAAAAAACCAAAAAAAACTGGTTAATGGCTTTCTGGGGTGCTTCAACATTGCCTTTGAATACTGTTGTGACAGCCAGGACATACGCACAGAATTATACCAAATGCTACCCTCAGTGTTCAAGTCTTCTTCCTGGCGCAATGCTTAGGGATCATTCCTGCTGGGGCTTAGAGGATTGTAAGTGGTGCTGGGGAATGGAACCCCTGCCAAGCACATGCAAGGCAAGCCTTTTCTACAGAAGGCCAGCTACACTGCAAGATACATTTAGCCTCTGCTGCAATAACTCAGCAGCACTTGAGCTAAGAAAACAGTCACAGACAATATATGAAGAAGAACATGGCTGTGCCATGATCAAAGCCGGTGCCAGGACATGGGCTGAGCTGTGCTGATGCCTAAGCCCAGGGTCAGCTTCAGTGGCACCTGTGAGACAGGGACCATGCTTTGCGACTCCACATTGCTCTCAGCTGCGACCAGTGGCCCAATCTGACTCTTCAGTGAGAAGAGGTGCCTAAAAAGACACAGGCCCAATTCTCTCAGTCATGAGATTGGTTTCCCCAGGATTCTCAGAAGGCTATTAAAAGCCCTGAAGCTTACCACTCTGGACCAGGAGTAGAATGACAACATTGTGGTGCCACATTCCTCCCCTACAACCAACAGCTGTGCCAGGGAACAGACTTCATATCTCTACCCTCACTGGACCCAAAGGAGATTTGCAGGATGGAATTTTAGGTGGGAGACAACCCCTCTGGCCCCTTTGGGGCTGGTTCTTTGTGAATTCCAGGATGACAGGTTCTTGAATTTTGATCATGAGAAATTTGAGGCCACACAGGCTCAGACCAGCTGCCTGGCCATACTGTCCACTGGTGGAGTGTGTCTCCTGCAATTGCTCAGATATCTACACCTCCCCTGCCAATGCCCTGATCTCTTGACCCAGTAAGTCCTTATTAAATATCTGACTTGGGAGTGATTCTAGCATTTGATAAAGAACTGAGGATTGGAGGGAGGGCTAGGCAAATAAACTGGCCTTTCCAAGCCTCATTTATTATCTGTAAAAGGAAAATAATTGAACATATATTTAACATATGTATTTTTGTATCTATAAAAACATTTTTATATATACATATATATAAAATATAGAGATTAAACACATATAGATGCAATTCTTTTCTTAAGGGGAGCTCCCAACTGGTGCTTGGGAGACACTCTTGGCTATTCTTGGCTAATAGGTCAAGTTGTAGGGTCCCAGAATACAGTGCTGGTTGGACCCTGCAGTGCTGGGAATTGCCTAAGAAACTCATTAGTGCTTGGGGCCTCCAGAGTTATACCCAGCAGTGTTCAGGGAATGATGCAGTACCAGGGATGAAACCAGACTGTGTGCATGGCGTGAACCCTAATCCCTGTATTTTCCCTCAAGTCCTGGAACAAATTCTTATTTATGCACTGAAAATAAATGATAGGATAACTAAAATGCAAATAAATAAACAATGAATTTCTTTGATTATCTTTGTGCCACATGGTTGGGTCTATCAACACCCCTTCCCTGGGGAAGGTACTCATGAGCCTACACGTAACCCACAATAAATTATAAAACATCTACCATGTACATATTTATAATTCATTTGCGTATACTATCTGAGTTAAAAGAGCAAAAGTTACCTAGTGTAGAGATGCTCTTCATTCACAGCTGCAGGCACCATTTGTGAGTGGGTGCTCAGCACAAGTGTGAGTTGTGGCATATCTGATACACAGGGAGGTAGGATGCGACAGGTTCGTGCCTGCACAAGGATTAAATGGCGGGTCACTCTGACATACTGCTATGGCAGGGGGATGGCTTCCTTGGCTATTTTGATATGTGGTAGATAATTTCAAATGTAAAGCTGGGAGAAATAAAGAGGGATTCTGACCCAAGAACTCCTCTAAACACAGAGGAGGTACTTAGGGTAGCAAAATCATCTGAAAGAGCTGATGAGGACTGGCTGAGGGAGAACATGGCAGGGCTTGTCCTTTGCAAAGGCAGCTCTTTCAGGACAAGTAAGCACGAAGCCCTCTTTTTGAACCTCAGTTTTCCTATCTGTCCTGTAGGGAACAGGTCTCAGTTTTTCCTTCCACTGAGTTGAAAAGCCAGAAGTGGCAATCAAGGCTGCAAGGGCCCATGGAGGAAGCATTTCTTTGGTCATTTTCTGATGAACCCTCCTACAAAACCCCTTCTCCTCCC